>SJYA01001305.1:2430940-2497120 GCA_006410615.1 Neotragus moschatus | reverse complement strand
GGTTCCTCTGCCTTTTCTAAAACCAGCTTGAACATCAGGAAGTTCACAGTTCACGTATTGCTGAAGCCTGGCTTGGAGAATTTTGAGCATTGCTTTACTAGCGTGTGAGATGAGTGCAATTGTGTGGTAGTTTGAGCATTCTTTGGCATTGCCTTTCTTTGGGATCGGAATGAAAACTGACCTTTTCCAGTCCTGTGGCCATTGCTGGGTTTTCCAAACTTTCTGACATATTGAGTGCAGCACTTTCATAGCATCATCTTTCAGGATTTTAAACAGCTCCACTGGAATTCCATCACCTCCACTAGCTTTGTTCATAGTGATGCTTCCTAAGGCCCACTTGACTTCACATTCTAGGGTATCTGGCTCTAGGTGAGTGATCACACTATCGTGATTATCTTGGTCATGAAGATCTTTTTTGTATAATTCTTCTGTGTATTCTTGTCACCTCTTCTTAATATCTTCTGCCTTTGTTAGGTCCATACCACTTCTGTCTTTTATTGAGCCCATCTTTGCGTAAAATGTTCCCTTGGTATTTCTAATTTTCTTGAAGAGATCTCTAGTCTTTCCCATTCTATTGTTTTCCTCTGTTTGTTTGCATTGAGTGCTTAAGAAGGCTTTCTTATCTCTTCTTGCTATTCTTTGGAACTCTGCATTCAGATGCTTATATCTTTCCTTTTCTCTTTGCTTTTTGCTTCCCTTCTTTTCACAGTTATTTGTGAGGCCTCCTCAGACAGCCATTTTGCTTTTTGCCTTTTTTTCCCATGAGGATGGTCTTGATCTTTGTCTCCTGTACAATGTCACGAACCTCTGTCCATAGTTCATCAGGCACTCTGTCTATTGGATCTAGTCCTTTAAATCTATTTCTCATTTCCACTGTATAATCGTACAGTCCAGTTATTTTGTAGTATTCCCCTCAATTTGAACTTATCTGATACTTCCTCTCATGGCAAGCTTTTAAAAAGTGAAAGCGATCCCCTCACTCCTCAGCTTCAGTCCTACGATGGACTGGACGTTCTTCACACTCAGAGAAAATACAGACCCTTCACCACGTCTCCATGATGACTGGGTGCAGTCGCTGCATGACTCCCCCATCACTCCCTTTCTGCTCTCTCCTCTCAGCACTCTGACCTCCACCCTCCGACTCATCTTCCCACCCTAGCTTCCCCTCCACAAGCCCCTTATCCTGCTGTACTGCTGTTAGGTACACATCTTCACACGCTGTTAGGTTACACATTGTCTCCTCCACTAGGGTGCAAGCCCTGGAATCTGGCTGGTTTTTGCCTGTGTCTGTGCACCCAGCACCACAGGGGTGCCCTGGCTTCCACATTCCTCTCTGGGGGTTCCCTATCTTCTCACTTCTCACTGACCCTTGGTCCCTTTCTCCAATAAAGCATCTTCCTTAACCCATCCCATGTGATATTGCAGGATTTGTCCCAAGCCCTGGTGGGATCCTTTTGTATGACACGGACAGACCTGAGTCCAAGATCCCTGTGCTGTTTCTTAGCTGTGGGGCTTTGCCCAACTTACTTAAAAACTCTGAGCCTCTATGTCCTTATCTGGAAAGAGGAAACAAGAATCCTTAGCTTGGCAAGATGCTGGACAGAGTCAAGATAAAGAATGTGGAGGTATGTAGATAATGACATGAACCTGGCACAGAACAGATTCTTCTCTCTCATTTCTCTCTACTTGGTGGAGTAACAAGAACCATCAGATCTTTTGGAGAAATGGGAATGGGATTGTGGTAGGTTGAATGGTGACCCTCCAAAAGATATGTCCACCTCTGAATCCCAGAACCTGTGAATGTGACCTTCTTTGAAAACTATCTTTGCCAATGAGATTAAGTATCTTGAGATGATATCATGCTGGTTATCCAGTGGGTCCTAAGACCAACAACAAATGTCATATTTATAAGAAACATGCCGGGAGCCAGCATGGGGAATCCCATCCGTGGCAAAGGTCATGAGGAAGGGGGCCTGGCAAAAGGCAAAGGCTGAGATCAGGCCTCAGGGGTACCTCTGGATTTTCCTGAGCATCTACTCTCAAAACCAGAGTCTGCCTGCTTTATTGTACTGTGCTTTCCAGNTCTTGAGATGATATCATGCTGGTTATCCAGTGGGTCCTAAGACCAACAACAAATGTCATATTTATAAGAAACATGCCGGGAGCCAGCATGGGGAATCCCATCCGTGGCAAAGGTCATGAGGAAGGGGGCCTGGCAAAAGGCAAAGGCTGAGATCAGGCCTCAGGGGTACCTCTGGATTTTCCTGAGCATCTACTCTCAAAACCAGAGTCTGCCTGCTTTATTGTACTGTGCTTTCCAGTCTTCTGACATAACAGGGGGCTATCCCCGACCACCTTTCTCTGGAAAAAGTTAACTTAGAGCTCCAACTGGTCTCCTGCATATGAAAGTAGTGTCTCAGCTCAAATCCCTCTGATGGCTCTCTAACTTGCCTGAGAGTTAGAGACTTTTACAACTTGTGATTGTTTACAGCCCCTCAACCACGAGAGGCATGCAGCTTAAGATAGCTTAAAGATATAGAGCCTTTTCTAAAAAGCTAAAAATTATATTGGTGATGGGTTTCACTGTTGAGTCAATGGCTGCTGCCAGGCCTCCATATTATCTTTTAGGCACCGGGAGGATATTAATCAATGTAATTGGGATATAGAAAAAGGAATATGGTAGTTTTGATGTTAGCAACACTAGACTTTTGAGTTAGTGAACTTTCTCTTTGTTATAAATCCCTGTACTCCTCTTTCCTTGTTATAAATTGTTGTGTCCTTGCTATATAAGAATGTAACCTTAATTAGTGCTTTCTGAGAGTGGCACCAGACTCTAGTAAGAACAACACTTTTAAGGCAAATGTTTTCTGGTTGATGGACCCTTATCAGAAAAGGGCCATAAAATGCTAATAGGCCTCCTGGCCAGAAGATGATGTAAATCACCTGAGACTTGTGTATACAGCTAGGTACGCAGAGAGAAAGCCTGGTCTCGATAAGAGTCAGAGCTGCTGACGCTGCATAACTTTGCATTATCCGTTGATCTCTATGTACAACCAGAAGTATAAAAAGCTTTCCTGGACAATAAAGGATGGACCAGTCACTGGAAAGACTGGTTTCCCCCATGGGGTCTTTTCTCCTTCTTTTCTGGCTGAATTCCCATCTGGAGCGTGGAGGCTCACCATGTCTACTTACTTTCCCTGGCTTCTAAGACCCACGTGAGAGGGAGCCCAAGGCAGGGCACCCTCTGCTATTCAAGTGGGCGCCGGCGGCCTACGTAGGTGGTGCAAGTTTCTTGTCTTGAAACTTTATCAGCTTTCTGCGTAAACCAAGTTATTCAGCGTCTTTTCTCCACTCATTTTCCAACCACACTATTCTTTCCTAATCTCTCTTTTCTAATTAAATTATCCTTTCTAAGACGCCGACTCCATCCCCCCTTCAAATTCCCTGGATCCACTGGGACTGGACCCCGACAGAGACACACAGAGGAGATGATGTGGAGGTGGAGGCCGAGACTGGAGCATTGTGGCTACAAGCCAGGAAACACCAAAAATGGCTGGTAGCCACCAGGAGCAGCAGAGAAGCATCGCATGAAAGGGTACCCGGTCCTGCCAACTCTGCGATTTTGGACTTCCAGCCTCCAGAACTATGAGAGAATAAATTTCTTTTTTAAAAAAAAATTTACTTATTTTTTATTGAAGGATAATTGCTTTACAGAATTTTGCTGTTTTCTGTCAAAACCTCAACATAAATCAGCCATAGGTATACATATATCCCCTCCCTTTTGAACCTCCCTCCCACCTCCCTCCCCAGTCCACCCCTCTAGGTTGATACAGAGCCCCTGTTTGAGTTTCCGGAGCCATACAGCAAATTCCCATTGGCTGTCTATATTACATATGGTAATGTAAGTTTCCATGTTACTCTCTCCATACATCTCACCCTCTCCTCCCCTCTCCCCATGTCCATAAGTCTGTTCTCCATGTCTGTTTCTCCATTGCTGCCCTGTAAATAGATTCTTCAGTACCATTTTTCTAGATTCCGTATATGTGCATTATAATACAATATTTATCTTTCTCTTTCTGACTGACTTCACTTTGTATAATAGGTTCTAGGTTCATCCACCTCATTAGAACTGACTCAAAGGCATTCCTTTTCATGGCTGAGTAATCTGCCATGGTGTGTATGTACCACAACTTCTTTATCTATTCTTCTGTTGATGGACATCTAGGTTGCGTCCATGTTCTAGCTATTGTAAATGGTGCTGCAGTGAACAATGGGATACATGTTTCTTTTTCAATTTTGGTTTCCTCAGGTTATATGCCTAAGAGTGGGATTGCTGGGTTATATGGTGGTTTTATTCCTAGTTTTTCAAGGAGTCTCCATACCATCTCCCATAGTGGCTGTATCAATTTACATTCCCACCAACAATGCAAGAGGGTTCCCTTTCCTCTACACCTTCTCCAGCATTTACTGTTTGTCGATTTTTTGATGATGGCCATTCTGACCAGTGTGAGGTGATATCTCATTGTAGTTTTGATTTGCATTTCTCTAATAATGAGCAATGTTGAGCATCTTTTCATGTGTTTGTTAGCCATCTGTATGTCTTCTTTGGAGAAATGTCTGTTTAGGTCTTTCTCCCACTTTTTGATTGGGTTGTTTGTTTTTCTGATATTGAGTTGTTTGAGCTGCTTCTATATCTTGGAAATTAATCTTTTGTCAGTTGTTTCATTTGCTATTATTTTCTCCCATTCTGAGGGTTGTCTTTTGACCTTGCATATAGTTTCCTTTGCTGTGAAAAAGCTTTTAAGTTTAATCAGGTCCCACTTGTTTACTTTGGTTTTTATTTCTGTTACTCTAGGAGGTGTTTCATAGAGGGTCTTGCTTTGATTTATGTCATCGAGTGTTCTGCCTACGTTTTCCTCTAAGAGTTTTATAGTTTCTCATCTTATATGTAGGTCTTTAATCCATTTTGAGTTTATCTTTGTGAATGATGTTAGGAAATGTTCTAATTTCATTCTTTTACATGTAGTTGTCCAGTTTTCCCAGCACCATTTATTGAAGAGGCTGTCTTGTCCTATTGTATATTCCTGCCTCCTTTGTGAAAAATAAGGTACCCATAGGTGCATAGGCTTATTTCTAGGCTTTCTATCTTGTTCCATTGGTCTACATTTCTGTTTTAGTGCCAGTACCATACTGTCTTGATGACTGTAGCTTTGCAATATAATCTGAAGTCAGCAAGGTTGAGTCCTTCAGCTCCATTCTTCTTTCTCAAGAGTGCTTTGGCTATTCAGGGTCTTTTGTGTTTCCATATGAATTGTGAAATTTTTTGTTCTAGTTCTGTGAAAAATACCATTGGTAATTTGATAAAGATAGCATTGAATCTATAGATTGTGTTTGGTAGTATAGTCATTTTCACAATACTGATTCTTCCTACCCAAGACAGAATAAATTAAAAAAAATTTTTTTTTAATTAGAGGATAATTGCTTTACAATGTTTTGTATGTTTCTGAGTAGCGAGGTGGCTATACCTAGAGCCTGTTATACAGGTCTCTTGCATTGGCAGGTGGATTCTTTACCATCTGAGCCACCCAGGAAGCCCTTACACAGAGTGACATAAGTAAGAAAAAGAAAAATATTGCATATCGATGCATACGTGGTGGTGGTGGTTATTTGCTAAGTCGTGTCCGACTCTTGTGACCCCATGGACTGCAGCTGGCCAGGCTCCTCTGTCCGTGGGATTCTGCAGGCAAGAATACTGAAGAATAGCTCATTGCTCATTCTCCAGGGGATCTTCCCAACCCAGGGATCAAACCCACATCTCCTGCACTGTAGGCATATTCTTTACCACCAAGCCAGGGAAGCTCTTGATGCATGTGCATTTCTAAATTTCTATTGTTTGAAGCCGCCCAGTTTATGGTCATTTGTTATGACAGCCCCAGGAAGCAAATACAGGAATGAACTTTTGCAAAACAATAGATGGAAGTTGCTGGCCCACAAGGAACACTTTCTGGATGGAACTTTTTACATCAGGGTTTCATTCCCTCTTGACTGTAGGTTGGAAGAGATTTCAAACATGGTTCTCTCATGAGAGCTGAAGTCTCCTGAACCAGAGGGCTCCCCGTGTCCCCTCCTTTAGTAGAGTGGAAGGACTGACTCTGGATTTCCCTTTGGAAAGACAAATGCCAGAAAGAGGCCCAGACAGACCACTTAAATCAAGGCAGAATGGAGTCAGGGTGCTGGCTGATTATACGGGTGGTTTGCCTGTCAGCACCCAAGAAGCTTGGGGCCTCTAGAGCCTGTGGGATGTTAAAGTTGCTCTCTGCGGTGGTGGGGAGAGGGAGCTGCTGGCCTGTGGGAGCAGGCTGCCTCCTGATAGCTCATTGCTTAGGAAACACAGCACAAGTTTCTGGGGCCCTTTTCGGACAAATCTGCCCATTGCACCAGTCTGCCTGGAGATACACACCATTTTTTCACGGCATCGCAGACTTCCCTGGAGAACTTCATGTTCATAGCCTGAATCTAACATTTGGTGACACGGCTCCTGCCTCAGAAGTTTTCCTGACAACTCCAAGAAGCACAGAACCTGTGCAACTTCAAGAACCTGTCCCCAACCACAGGTTCTCATGTGACTGGATGCCAGGCTTAGGCACACTCTCATCCAGTCTTCATAGCACCCAAAGAAGGACAAGGCTCCCTGCAAGTAGATCCTAGCCAAGGTGGAGCTTGAGCTAAGACTTGCTTGCAAGGGGCAGCGCCTGAAGTACTTCTTCTGGGAAAAGCCACTTTCCAGTTGCTACAAGTTAGCTGAGCCAGAGAGTGGATTAGGGCACACACGCCAGCTTCAGTTTCTGCCCACGGCACCCCCACTGCTATTGGGGCCAGCTCAGGGGCCGCTAATGAATTCTCCAGCCTGGCTCACACACCAGGCAGGAAGGGAAAAGCTGCTCTGGGAATAGCAGGCCCAGCAAGTGAGGACTCCAGGGAGGCACGTGGGGGAGGCAGCGGAGGCGGCTCTTTCACACCCTGTCACGATGGAGATAGCAGTTTCCTTTTTGGACTGGAAATGTGACCTACTTCCTTGTAATAAAGATGCTACTTCAGCACTTAGATGGAAAACGCAGGTGAAGGACATGTTCTTCCCCAGACAGAGCAAGAAAGAGAAGGGTCCTTGCCTTGTTTTGTTCTGTGCGTATCCCCCCACCTTAAATGTCCCACTTAGCTATTCCATCTGGAAAATACCTTGCTGAGCTTCATAAACTGGCTGGAGGGAGCCCCCTTTCTCCCCAGGCAGCCTGCCACCACTTCTCCAGACTGAGCCACCCACACTGGGGGGAAGTCATAGCCTTTTAAACGTGGGCTGAGAAAGGGGGCTGTCTGCTGTACCTCCCTAGGCCCCAGCTCAGAGGCTGGCACGCAGAAGGTCAGGAAGGTGTGCTGATCATCTGTGCGAAGCAGACATGTGGGATCCCCTCTTGGAGCCCTGATGTTCTCACCTGGTGGCAGAGCTAGTGTTCACAGCTGCCTTTATTAAGTCCTTCCTATAAAAGCTCAGGAGGTGGGTGCTAGCATTGGCCTCAGTGACCAAGATGTAAGAAACCTTGCTCAAGATCTCTATATCTCCCTAGCGCTCTTTTAAGGATCAAATTATATGTATGTAAATCATGTGCTATATAAAATATATGAGAATGTATATGTGTTGTACGTATGTGATACATACATACATATGTAAGTATATATATACATAATGAATAAATTATGGCCTTTAAAGATATCAAAGTTCTAATTCCTAGAACCTGTGAATGTTCATAAAAATATGGATATGTATTTATATGTGTATTTCAGGGCAGTCACTGCCTGACAATGGGAACTTCCCAGTAAACAGGAGTTATTTTATTTATTCGCATTGCTATCTCCCCAGTGTTCCTAGCACTTCCCAGTCATTGATCTGCTATATCATATAGCCCTTGTCCAATTCTCCTCCCTTGGACAGGGGATCTCTGAGCACAGGCCTGCCCATAGTAGGTGCTAATTAAATGCTATAGAATGAATACGATGAATGAAGAAGTGACCCTAAATGTGATTTTGTAACCAACAGATGCAGCTCCCAGGGAAAATCAAAGCCACTTCTATGAAAGGCCATTGTCACCAGTGAGTAACATTTTATTATAATCATTTCTACAGTGGAAAGAGAATTTCCACTTTGGAAAACTCTCATAATTGTTACCTCAGTTGGCCCACCGAGATGACTGCTACAGGAGTTTATGGGACCTGTTTTATAGATAGGTGGTACCTGGTTATTGAAAGATGTAAGAATTTCTAGCTTCTTGATGTCCAGTTTATGCTCTGCCACATCTGTGTGATCTGTCACAAGTCACTTCTCTACTCTGAGCCTTACTTCCTCATCAGAAATGTAAATATTCCTGTTATTACAAAAGTGTAAATAACCCTACGTATCTGATTGGTGTGAAGCTTGCATGTACAGGGAGATAGTTTCATGCTAAATGCTCAGCTGCTCAGTCATGTCTGATTCTTTGCAACCCCATGGACTGTAGCCTACCAGGCTGCTTTGTCCATGGAATTTTCCAGGCAAGAATACTGGAGTGGGTTGCCATTTCCTACTTCAATAGGAAGATAGTTAATTAAGACCAAATCTTCCACAGAGGACAACTGAAAAGGATAGAAGGAATATAAAAATATCTTAAAAGCACCAAAGAGCCAATAAGATAATAAAAATTTTTCTATCAAAATAAATTGAAAAGTGAGAACCCAGAGAAGTAAGACTACTACCCAAAAGTACACTTTCCCCAAGGACATTTACAAATCCAAAAGAAATAACTGTGGTTTTGTAGTATCAGGAATATTTAAGTCCCAGAACCTGCCAAAAGTTGGGACTTTTAAATGTTCTTCCTTCCTTATTATAAGCTGGGATCCTGAATAACTATACTGAAATTTATGATAAGTCATAAGGAAACCAAGTGTCTCATGGACTTTCCAGTTCCAATTACCTGGGTTATCTAAAATACCTCAAGCTTTGAACTTGGACTAAAGTGGTTCCAGGATGGTAGATTATCTGATTCCTGGCAGAAGCAAGCAAAAAAATCTCCTCTGCAGAAAATGTCACTATCTTAGTTTATAAATTGTTCTTACATATAATTTTTTGAATAAAATTTCCAGCACAAAGTGAAAAAAATCAGGAAGTGAAGGAAATAATAAACTTGTGAAAACCACAGACAATAGAAATATACATGAAAATTTATTAGAATTATGACTCAGACTATAAGATAACAATGTTTACTGTGTTTAAAGAAATACAAAGGGACAAAAACTATAAAAAGAAACATTGTATATTGGCAAAAAGCAAAATAAACTTTGAGAACTGAAAACTTAAAAGCTCAAAGTTAGTTTAATGTTAGATGAGATACAGCTGAAGAGAAAATTAATGAACCGCAAGACAGATTAGAAGAAAGTATCCAGAATGCAGCAGGAGAAGAAAAAAGACTGAAAATATTGAAGAAAGGATGAGCGAATACAGTGAGAACCTCTAACATACGTATAAATAGGGTGGAGTTATAGAAGGAAAGAGAGATACAAACAGATAGTGGTTGAAGGCTTTCCAGTTCTGTTGAAAGATACCAATTTCAATATTTGTGAATTTAAAAAGCCAAGGTGGGATACAAAACAAAAATCCATATCCTGATATATCATAGTGATTCTTCAGGAGACTACACCAAAGAAGAAAGATCAAAAGAAATGAGAGAAAAAGTATAGTTTGTTCAAATAAGAGACAGAAGGACAGCTGACTTTTCAACAGAAACAACAGAAACCAGAAGACAGTGAAATGACATCTTTAATGTACTGAGAGAAAATAATCCTAAGAGTTCTATATGCAGAGACATATCCTTTAAGAATGGATGAGCGCAGGCGGCTGCGGAGCCGGCTCACTTGAGCGCAGGCGGCTGCGGAGCCACCCCGCGTCCGAGGNAAAAACTAAGATCATGGTATCCAGTCCCACTGCTGCATGGCAAATAGTAGGGGGAAAGGGTGGAAGCAGTGACAAAATCCTCTTCTTGGGCTTCAAAATCACTGCAGATGGTGACTGCAGCCATGAAATCAGAAGACGATTGCTTCTTGGCAGGAAAGCAATGACAAACATAGACAGTGTGTTGAAAAGCAGAGATATTACTCTGCTGACCGAGGTCCATATAATCGAGGCTATGGTCTTCCCAGTGGTCACATACGGTTGTGAGAGCTGAGCCATAAAGAAGGTAGACCACCAAAGAACTGATGTCTTTGAACTGTGGTGCTAGAGAAGACTCCTGAAAGTCCCTTGGACAGCAAGGAGATCAACCCAGGCAATCTTAAGGGAGATCAACCCTGAATATTCACTGGAAGGACTGATGCTGAAGCTGAAGCTCCAGTATTTTGGTCATCTGATATGAACAGATGACTCTTTGGAAAAGTCTTTGATGCTGGGAAAGATTGAGCGCAGAAGGAGAGGAGGGCGTCAGAGGATGAGATGGCCAGATGGCATGGCAGATGCAATAGACATGAACTTGGGCAAACTCTGGGAGATGGTGAGGGACAGGGAGGCCTGGCATGCTGCAGTAAATGGGGTCACAAGGAGTCAGACACAACTGAGCAATGACAACAACAACACAAGAAAACTCACGCTGCTGACAAAAGAGATGTGCTCAGTGGAAAGCCTCCTCAGCATTTAGTTCCATCCTTAAAGACTGCTGCATCAGCCTCTCCAGCCCCATGCTGAGGCCAACCCTGAGGAGCTACTACTCTTGGGCATAAGTGTAATAAATGTTTATTTGAGCCACACCTAGCTCCTAAGCACATGCTGCCTCCAACGGAACTTCACTTTCTCAAGAGCCTATCTTGACTCCTGGCTGCAGTCAAGGGCCATCTGACTCCTGAATTCACTTTAAAACCCAACACAGTACTCTGCACTTCAAGAACTATTAGCAGATAATTGTTAGAAGACTGGCTAGCTGAGAACCCTTGTCCTGAGATGAGAGGTCTTTACTTTTAGCCGTTTCATTCCGCAATTCAGCAAATGGACTAACCTTGTTAGGTGAGAGATTCCCCGGGGGCAACCTTCCAGATGCCACCCACCACTCCAGGGCCTGCTCCCTGCTAGGTGGGGAGCCTGAAACCTGACTTCTTTCCCCAGCGGGATAGAGGATCCTGGACACGGAACAGAGAAGTGAGGGAAAGGAAATGGGGGGTGCCACATCACTGCTAAAGCGTTTCTAAACCATTTTCATCTTCATTTGTAACATTCTGAGTAGCAAAAATACATGCACGTGCATTTAAGTGACAGCAAGTTTTTACTAAGTGTTTATTTCTTTAAGACTCTTAAATAATGGCCATACTAATGATGAAGAGAGTCACATTATATTTTGCCCTAAGGGAGAGAGGCAAAGACTAAAGATAACAAATATGCTATTAAAATATACAGGAATTTAAATACTCTTAATTTCCAAAGAGACCAAATAGATTTACAAATTTCTCATGTCTCCCCATCTGAATTTTAATTCACTTTGGGGTATGAAAAGAAATATGTGGTCATTACTCTAAGAAGGAAGAGAGAGTAGGAAGGAACCTGATAAAAATTAAAAGCAGGTACTGCAAATCCGGTGAGTTGAATCACTTCCACATGGCCTCTTCCTTTCTCCCCTTACCTTTCCAGTTTTCTCATCTTCCTCCTGTGTCTCTTTCTCCATTTTTCCCTCTCCTATTTGGATGATTTCAATAGGACTGTGGGCCAAAGCCTCCATGTTCTCATCCATTGTTGTTCTTCAGGGAGGAATGTCAAGGTCTGAAGGGGCTCTGCTGACACCTTCTTCCTCAATGAGAACCACTCCCCACCCCATAGCATCACACCCTTCCCACTGGAGCCTTTACCCAACATTCCATTCTACTGACCAATGAAGCTGTGTGTTTGGTACCATGGACTCAAAGAACTCCAGAGCTGCTGAGAACTCTGAGAAGTAACAGATTCTACACTTGGCTCTGGGTCACATCTGGACTATTCTCAGGGAGATGAGACATAAAGAGGATGCCCTAGCCTCTCAAAGGATTAGTGCAGAGATTAAGAACCACGGGTATTAGGGTCCTATGGACCACAGACACTCCTCCTCATGACACTGTCCCCTGGTCGATCAAGATGTCCAAAATGGGAAACCAAACTGACATCAGTTGTTACACTTTATTACCATCTTAGTGACACACCAGAAGGGCTCCTCAAATATTGGATGTAAATCTTCTCACATGAAAAAGGAAAAAGTACATTGCTAAAGGAATCATAAGCCTGGTGGGCTGCAGTCCATGGGGTCGCTAAGAGTCGGACACAACTGAGCGACTTCACTTTCACTTCTCACTTTCATGCATTGGAGAAGGAAATGGCAATCCACTCCAGTGTTCTTGCCTGGAGAATCCCAGGGACGGGGGAGCCTGATGGGCTACTGTCTATGGGGTCGCAGAGAGTCAGACATGACTGAAGCAACTCAGCAGCAGCAGCAAAGGAATCATATGGGAAATGCATAAACCTAATTGACATCATTTCCTACTTCAATAAAGTGTTCAGTTCAGTTCAGTTCAGTTGCTCAGTCGTGTCCGACTCTTTGCGACCCCATGAATCGCAGCACACCAGGCCTCCCTGTCCCTCACCAACTCCCAGAGTTCACTCAGACTCACGTCCATCCAGTCACTGATGCCATCCAGCCATCTCATCCTCTGTCGTCCCCTTCTCCTCCTGCCCCCAATCCCTCCCAGCATCAGTCTTTTCCAATGAGTCAACTCTTCGCATGAGGTGGCCAAAGTACTGGAGTTTCAGCTTTAGCATCATTCCCTCCAATAAAGTGTTGGTTTTCCTAAATCAAGGTTAATTAACTTAACATACAAATTTATTATATATCCATAAAGTGACTTTAAGAAAATAATAGGGGCAAAGAACTTTTTAATATATGTGTCCGGAGCTCATGTGTCAGGGAGAACTTTTCATTCTGCTCACGTCTGCCATTCTTGGCCTTTTGGAGCATTTAAACTCTTTCAGTTGTATTTTATAGGCTGTATTTTTTTTATAAGTTCCTATTGTAGGAGGAAACATCAATGCCCCAGACTCTCTGGAGCCAAATGTAAACCTCAGCTTCAGTTTATTCCCAGTACTGGATCTAAAGGGTGCAATCACTGCTCACACCTCCCCTTTAAGGATTAACAGTAAAACTCAACTGACCCCTAGAGCTCTTAGTCAGAGGGAAGGAAAGTGATGGGGGCCCATACACTAGAGATTCTTCACAACCCCACATGCCCTCGTGGCCCTTCAAGTGCATAAAATGCAACCTTCCCAAGGTTATGAACAGAATTCTTAAAAAGAACAGACAAAAAAAGAACCAGACACAGTTTATCTTCCACATTTCCCAGAAGGTTTATAAAATCTACTTTGTGGGATATGCTTATCATAAAACTGGAGACTTTCATACACTATTCAAAACTAGAGTTTTTAAATTTCAGATAAATACAAACAGTAAAAATCAACTGCCAAAAGAAAAAAAAAAATGTGTGCCTGAGAAACTTTTAAGCACTCATCACTTGTGGTTGAAAATGATTTCACACATTCTCCAAGTACAGTATTAACATAATTCTTGAGTTTCTCTCATGCCAGGGAAATCCTCTAATACTACCCCATAAGTCCTGTCTCTTTTTTTTTTTTTCAAGCTTCATATTTACAAAAAAAATTGCAGATCTCATAGTGAAAATAGGAAATATGGAGTGACAGTCACTTCATTAGGAAAGATTACATTGAGCACATAAATAAACTGAGCATATTTTAACTAAGCCACTATCATGTGTTGTTAAGTCAGATTTTATTCAAAGATTCACTTAAGTGCATTTCCAGCACAAGAGAGTGGAAAACAGATTTAGGCCGGAAAGTGGAACCCATGTGGGTCTCAATCTCAGCTCTACCCCACCCCTGGGGAGGTCCAGCCTTCTGAATCCTGCTCCACTGATTTTCCTAAGAACCTTTCAGAACTCCCTTACTGAAATCAAGGGCTATCGTACTCCTTTTGAATCCACTTTATAACCCAACACAGACAGTACTTTTGCACTTTGCAGACTCTTAGCAATGGGGATTCCAACCATCTCCCCAAGTTGTTGGAAGGATGTTAGAGAGACAATAATATGTAAAGGTCCAACTCAAAACAGACTCAGTAAATACCACTCCTGAGGACACTAACTTCTCAGATATGGGGTGAATCGGTGGACTCACGGACACAGAGCTGGGATCCCTCACTCTACTTCCTCAAGAACCCTTTCCCACTAAAGATTCTGCATCTTCTTTTGAAAGACAGAAAAGAGGCTGAATGTGGGAATATTTATAGCGAATAGGTACTCAAAAAATGTTAACTGCCTTACTTCTTCCATCCGAAAATGCCTTCATCTCTTATTCTTCGGTGCCCAGACTCTTCCTACTCAGTGGGTTACTCAACAAGATAAACATAACTTATGAGCACAGAGCCCAAGACTGCAGCTCACTGGGGAGCAGTGACCTTGGCCAACAACGTGACCTTGGTTAATACACTCAACCTCATGGGTCTCTAGCCTCCTCATGAGGAAAGCAGAGAAGCTGGCATGGATACCATCCCTTACTCAAAAGCCTAGATTCTCTGAATTCAACACAAATCCTCCCCAGTAAAGGAGCTGATTGTCTATTACACATGCTAAAATAAAATTCCTCACTGAAGGCTGGCATCCAGAGGGACTGCGTCCAAATGAAGGGCTGGGCTGCCAGAGTCCTATCAGTTGTACTAACTCAATCCTCAGTAGCCAGCTAGTGTGTTAAGGACCAGGCAAAGCAGCTCACATGGTGATTCTTTGGAGTTTCTAACAACCAAGCACAGAGAAAACATGAAATTAAAAAGAACCACCAGATGTCACCCTCACAGATAACAAATGAACTGGACAGCACTGCTTTAATTGTTAGTTGCTCAGTCATGTCCAACTCTTTGCGACCCCATGGACCCCACCAGGCTCCTTTGTCCAGGGAATTCTCCAGGCAAGAATCCTGGAGTGGGTAGTCATTCCCTTCTGCAGGGGATCCTCCCAACCCAGTGGTAGAAGCCAGGCCTCCTGCATTGCAGGAAGATTTTTTTATCCACTGAGCCTCCAGGGAAGCTCAGCATTGCTTTAGTTTCTATTAACATATAGAGAAGTGTGTTTTTTAAAAAATGAAATAATTAACTTTATGAAGGGGAAAATATTTTCCTTTCTGCATTTCATTATAAATATGGAGTTGAGTTGAAGCTTAAGGTAAGGGTTAAGTTCTAAGTCAAGTACATAAAAGGAAAATCACATATAGTCAAAATTGACATTGAACAAATACTTTAAATTGTCATTATTACAGAATTCACACTGTTTGGGATATAACCTCAGAGAGGAATGGGCATGTACAAACCCAAAATGTATAGAGCCATGTGTGGTGTGTAATAAAGAGTATATATGCAAAACATAAGTTCTTTTACAAAGGTGTACTGTTGAATTTGTTGAACAAAAATTAGTAAATTATTTTACTTCCCTGTGCACAGTCCTCAGCTACTATTTTTATGGTTGTAAAATGAACCCTGGCAATCACTTAATACGTCAAGCACTCCTGTCCTCTGGTGCCGGTCCTACAAAGCTATAGTAAACAGAGGAATATCTGGGGCATACTGTTTTTGCAGGAGCATAAGTTCATACAAAACAAATAGCTACAAACAGAACCAAGAGACTGAGTTTTACCATTTCAAGCTATTTAATTTTGAAACCATCACAAATAGAGGTTATTTTTAATTTAAAATGAACAGAGCTGGGAACTCCTTGGTAGTCCAGGGACTGAGACTCTGTGTTCCCAAGGCAGGGGGCCTGGGTTCGATCCCTGGTCAAGGAACTAGATCCCACATGATGCAACTAAGACTCAGCACAGCCAAATAAGTTAAATAAATAAATAGTAAAATGAAGAAAGCTGATACATAGTCCATGAATAAATAACCATAAATTCAATCTGTTGATGTCTATTAGTATTCGACATTTTTATGTAATTTTATTTATTTATTTTTGGCTGTTCTGGATCTTCACTGCTCCTCAGGCTTTTCTCTAGCTGCAGCAAGTAGGGTATACTCTTCCTTGCAGTGCACCAGCTTCCCATTGCAGTGGCCTCTCTTGTCACGAGCACAGGCTCTGAGGGGGGCGCAGGTTTCAGTAGCTGATGGGCTCAGTAGTTGTGGTTCAGGGCTCTAGAGCACAGGCTCAATAGTTTTGGCGCCCACATTTAGTTGCTCCACGGCATGTGGGATCTTCCTGGATTAGGGATTCAACCCATGTTTCCTGCATTAGTAGGCGGATTCTTTACTGCCGGACCACCATAGAAGCCCCTATGTTAGACATTTAGATGCTTATTTCCAATTCACAATCAATCATTAAAAAAAAATTTCACCTGGACTTCCCTGGTAGTCCAGTGGTTAAAAATCCACTTTCCAATGCAGGGTACACAGGCTTGATCCCTGCTCAGAGAAGACTTCACACTGCAACTGAGCCCACTACCCTAGAGCCCATGTCCCACAACAAGAGAAGCCACCACAATGAGAAGCCCATGGGCCGCAACTAGAGAGTAGCCTTCACTTGCCGGAACTAGAGAAAGCCCTCGCACAGCAACAAAGACGCAGCACAGGCAAAAGTAAATAAATAAATAAAATTCAAAAAACCTGCTTTACAGTATTGTAAAGCAAAACAAACTAAAAAATAAAAAAATAAAATAAAATGTAGGAAAAAAACATTTTACCTCTCCTATTACTACTGTTAATATATTCTGATAATAACAGTAATAAAAGGTTATTGAGTGCCAAACACTGCTCTAAATCCTTAATGTGCATCAACTCATTTAATCTTCATACTGACTCTGTGAGATGCGGTTATTATTATATTCAAATAAGGAAACTCAGACTTGTGGAGATTTAATGAACTTACCTAACGTCTCATGGATGAACCTCTGTTTTTCTGTCTATGTGATGGGAATAATACCACTTAATTTACAGCACTGTTTGGAGGCTTAACTGAGATAATGTATTTAATGTACCCAGCTCAGTACTGACACAATACTAACAAATAATTTCTTTTGGGATCATTAAAGTGGTTCTACAACTGAGTCTCCATAGCAGCCTAAGGACAAGCAAAAAGAAACCTCTTGCATCATCTTATTCAACCCTCAAATTTTCCAGCTATGACAGAAAAATGGCAGAATTAGCATTCCTTTACTTATAGCTCTGCTCCAAAGCAAAAGTTTTTAAAATAGAATATAGATCTTATCTCTTAACCATTGGGAAGAGGCAGTTCCCAAAGAATAAGGCTTCAAAGGTAACTTGAAACTGAGAAAGCCCATTATATGGGATAGATAGGTTAAGAGTCAGACTTGAGCTCAGGTGCTCAGAATCAGCCTCCCTGAGTTCAAATCCATTTCACCACCTATTAGCTCTGTGACCCTGGGCAAGCCTTTTCCTTTCTTCTAACTCAGTTTCCCATCTCATGTGCCTGGTCAACATTAAGTAACTGATAATGTCAGCTCTTATTAAATGATTGCATTCATTACTGCAAGAAAAAGGTTTATGTCAAATACTAGACTATTCAATACTTTTCCTCCCAGGATATACACTCTTGAGAATTACCAGTGCTAGCAAAGCAGAGACGCTAAGGACACTAATCTGGTCCTTTGAGGAGTCTAAGAAAGAAAAGGTTAAAATTTCAAGGCTAAATTCTCCTTCACTCCCACGGTCAACATCATACTCCTCTGTCAACATCAAGAAAATTTCAGCAAGAAGCTAAACTGCATATCTACATATTTGTATTATACAGAGAAATAAACTTTATACTACAAGACAAATTAACTGAATCAATCCGATGCAAAATGCTGACATTTTGCTTCTAACAAGAAGCAATTAAATATAGAAACTTATTCAAAAAAGCAGAAGGAAGAGACTGCCAGAAGGGATTAGCATAATAGATCACGTAATTTGTGTCTCAAACTTGATATACATTATACATCAAAAAATTTTTAATGAATTAAAGATTTTAAACATGCTAAAAGACAAAAACTATAATTCTGATAAAACAAATGCATTAGAAAGAACTTGAAATGACTACAGAAGGGCACCAGGAAACTGATGCCTTTGAGGCTGATGCAAATGTTCAATATCTTAATTATAGTGGTGGTTAAACGGGTGAACACATTTACGAAACTTAATTTGTACAGTTAAGATGGGTCATTGTATCACATGCAATTATACTTCGATAATGTTGGTTTTTAAAAGAATTTGAGAAAAAAGTAAATACTTCCATGAAAGTGAAAGTGTTAGTCACTCAGTCATGTCTGACTCTTTGTGACCGCATGGACCACGTAGCCCACCTGGCTCCTCTGTCCATGGAATTCTCCAGGCAAGAATACCGGAGTGGGTACCCATTCCCTTCTCCAGGGGATCTTCCTGACCCAGGGATTGAACCTGGGTTTCCCGCATCGCAGACGGATTCTTTACCATCTCAGTCACCAGGGAAGCCCCAAATAACCCCATATTAAGTGTTAAAAATGTTATGCTGATGATGTCATAATAAGAGTTAACACTTCTACAGCACTCTTTATGTACCAGGCACTGTTCTACATACTTTCACATATACTAACTTCTTTGCTTTTCATGACAACCCCCTGAAGTAGCTCAGTATTACCCCCAGTTTACAAACGATGAAACTGCAACACAGAGAGGTTAAGTAACCTGCCCAAAGTCACAAAGCATCCAAGTGACAGAATCAGAATTTGAACCTACAAAAAACTTCCAAATCTGTGATCTGTATTCACACTCATTACACTTTTTAAACTGTTTTTGAGAAATCAATTTTTTAAATTCAACAAACTGAGCTAATTGACAAAATGAATACCATCAAACTGAGCCAGAGCTATGCAAACACTCTTCATGCCATATATTTCATGTGCAAAGCTGAGTGTGTGGTTATTCAGCCTGTAAGCTGCACAAGGCATATCCCCAGGCATCAAGCCCAGGGTCCACACATGGCAGCCACGCCAGAAATACTACTTGAAAGAATGAATAAAAAGTGAGAGGATCCAGGAAAGCACTTCATTATATATTAATCATCACTGTAGACTGAAATTTTGTTCACGTACATGTCTGTATGTGCATGTGTAAGTAGGTATACACATACCCTACCTTTTCTTGAAAGTAAAGTGTTAGTCACTCAGTCATGCCAGCTCTTTGAGACACCATGGACTGTAGCCTCTGTCCATGGAATTCTCTAGGCAGGAATACTGATCTGGTATCGATACCCTTCTTCAGGGGATCTTCCCCACCCAGGAATTGAACCCAGGTCTCCCGCATTGCAGGTGGATTCTTTACTAGAGAGAAGTCTGACAGTTTAAGTCACTGAAAAGGTTCTCTCATTAATAAGCTACAGAACTGGGATTGAATATATCAGCCCTGTTAATATATAAGACATTTTAGGACAAAATGCACCAAGTATTATGCTTTGCATTTCAATATACTGTCTCATATAAGCTAGACAGTGTTTCTCTAAAATAGGTACAATTATCATTCCAGAGCTAATAAATGGTTTATTACCAGGTCTGACTCCATAGCCTGAGATCCTACCCATCGTGACCTAAGAACTTTTCATGTAGAGTTCAGTCAATCAAAATTCCAGCAGATTTTAAGTGGAACCTGGCAAGTAGTTCTAAAATTATCTGAAAAGGAAAATATATTACAGAATTTTCCCTGCCAAATTAAAATTGTAGAAATGGCACAGGAAAATACATATATGTTGATCAACAGAACATAATAAAAGAATGCAGATATAAACTGCTGTAAACGTAGGAATTTACTTTATGATTCAGTTATAATTTAAGTTGGAGAAAGAATAATGAATTATTTAATAAATGATGCTGAAGAAACTGGTTATCTGTTGGGACAAAAGTGAAATGAAACCCATATGCAAATTTCTAGATACATTAAAAAGATAACTACAAAAACAAGAGATGGAGGTATGGAGAGTATTCTTTATAACCTTGAAACAGAGACAATCTTTCTAAATAAGACACCAACCCAAAAACCATAAAGAAAAGAGTTCTGGCTACATAAAAATTTTAAACTTCTAAGACAGGCAAGGAGAAAATATTTAAGGTACTGTATATGGACAAAAAAGTATTATCTATAATTTATAAAGAACTCTTTCAGGTCAATAAGAAAGAGACAAACAGCCAAAAGAATAATACATAAAGGGTGTGAAGAAACAGTGCATTGAAAAAGAAATCCATTGCCAATAAACTTGGAAATGTGCATCTAAAAAGTAATATTATTTTGTCCATAGGATTGGCAAACATTTTTTTAATTGATAATACCCACAATTGGCAGAGATGTTGTAAAACAGAA
Organism: Neotragus moschatus; assembly: GCA_006410615.1. Lineage (NCBI taxonomy): Eukaryota > Metazoa > Chordata > Mammalia > Artiodactyla > Bovidae > Neotragus > Neotragus moschatus. The sequence goes on along the minus strand of SJYA01001305.1, from coordinate 2,476,655 downwards.
CATATACTGTTGCTACTATTTAGAAGTCAGTCTTGTTATACTCATATTAAAAAAATGTAATGTGTATACAGCCTATTTGGAAGCCTAGCTGTATTTATTAAAGATTTAAATGCATGTATTTTCAAACATTTCGAAGTATACACAGCAGTACTATTCCTAGGATTCTATATTGTTAAAACATACACATGTGCAAGGGTCCATCTATTATAGTACATACTGTATTGAAACAACCCAAATGCTCTTCACAGGGAAGTAAAGTATGGTACAGTTATTTTACCTAACTCTCTTCCTTCAGAGAAGGCAATGGCAACCACTCCAGTACTCTTGCCTGGAAAAAAATCCCATGGGCGGAGGAGCGTGGTCAGCTGCAGTCCATGGGGTCGCTAAGAGCCGGACATGACTGAGAGACTTCACTTTCACTATCACGCATTAGAGAAGGAAATAGCAACCCACTCCAGTGTTCTTGCCTGGAGAATCCCAGGGACGGGAGAGCCTGGTGGGCTGCCGTCTATGGAGTCGCACAGAGTCAGACACGACTGAAGCGACAGCAGCAGCAGCAACTCTCTTCCTTCACTGGGTAAAAAGTAAAGCAAACAGAGGAAGAAGTATCTCCTAGATACATTAAATGCAAAGTCTATTCCTGGGAAGGTCAAACTTCAATCCTAATTTTTCCTAAGGACGGGCAGGGAAGGAATGATAAAGTGAAAAATTATATTGTGGCGTCAGAATGATTTAAATCTTTCACAACAGGACTGCTTTGATGAACTACTTTAGTAATGTAAAAAAACAAGGAACAATTTGAGCAACATTTTTAAAAGGTTAAAAGCATTTTGCAATAAGCAGATCCAACATACCCAGAGAAAAATTCAAGCACAGTAAGGCAGGATGACATGTCAACTAAATTTGTTTTATAACCCAGATCCTTTTGTGCACAGTATAAGTGAAAAGCACTTTCTAGGAACGTCTAGACAACTTTTTTAAAAAACTTTTTGTTTAGAAATAATTTCAGACTTTCAACATAGTACAAAGAAAGCCTGTATGCCATTTATCCAGATTCATCTAATGCTAATATTTTGTCTCATTTGCCTTATACTCTGTTTTTCCCTCTCGCTTCCCACCTTCTTTTCCCTTCTCTATCTCAATAGATTAAATTTTTTTCTAAACCATTTGAAAGTTAATTATGCATATTGTGACCCTTTACTTTTAAATATTCCAGTGCATATTTTTTTTAAGTACAGATATTCTTTTACCTAAGCACAGTACAGTTATCCACATCAGAAAATTTAACTACTTTAAACTTCGGTCCATTTCCAATTTTGTCAATTAACCCAATAGTGCTGCCTTGCAGCTTTCTTCTCTGCAGTACAGGAGCTCATCTAGGTCCACTATTGCATGTTCCATCTCCTTTCCCTCCTTTAATCTGGGACATTTTCATAGCCTTTCTTTGCCTTTCAAGACACCGACATTTTTTAAGTACAGCCCTCTTTTTTTGTTTCTAATAGAACCTTCCTTATTTAAAGTTTCTCTGACATTTCCTGTGATCAGATTCAGGTTAGACTAGTGCAGAAGAGACCCTGTGTCCTCGTCAGGTCACTTCTGGCTGGCTGGAGGCGCAGATCCTGTCTGCCCTCACTGGTGATATTAACTTTGATCACCTGGTCAAAGTAGTATGTGATCTCTCTACTGCATAGTTACTTGTTCTGTCTTATAAGTCATAAGGACTCCATGGTGAGACCAGGGTAAGACCAGATCAAGAACATGTTCCTCCCCTAAACTTGTCTCTGGCACCTACAATGACGGCTGCCTGACTCATCTTTACCAGGCTAGCTGATCACTGTTTTACCACCTCCAGCACTCCCTCCACTTTTACCAGTTGGCCTTTAGCATTCTGCTAAAAGTAAATCCCTCCCATCTCCTCCACTTGCCTAGTTGGTCACCATCCATAAGGACTCCAGGAGACCTATCTTCAATGGTCTGTTATATGTTACTGTACTTATTTTGATGCTCAAGATTGCCCCAGAATTGGTCGTGGCAACTTTCACACTTCTCAGTCTTTACTCCCTTAGAGCAAACTCTAATACTCAGAACTTGCTTATTATGAGAATTCTGTTTTGCCAAGGAATCTTACAAAGTGAGGCATATCTAAACCTTAACAATAAGACTCAGTGATTTTTCTGAACTCCCTAATGAAAACTGAGGCATGTAGCCACTGACCTATACACTTGACACCCTGATATACATTACAAAATGGACTTTCTTAAAGAGAGACTATTAAGGGTCTACTTGATTTGCTGCCATCTGAAGCTGAGTTTCCTTACTAATTCTTAGCTGATCTAAACACTTAAAAGAACTAAAGGACCGTCAGCATTTGTATCAGAATAATGATGCTGGTGCAGATCTCTAAAACTTGGTCCCTTTAATCATTTCCTTTTAATTAAGAGGAAGAGCTTCATGTTGATGTATGGCAGAAACCAACACAATACTATAAAGCAATTATCCTCCAATTAAAAATAAACAAATAATTGTTTTTTAAAAAGAGGAAAAGCTACCTATAGTGAAAACTGGCCAAAGTGTGCAGCCAACTTGAAAATAATTCCCTGGCAGATTAGACGGTAAAGAATCCGCCTGCAATCCTGGAGTCCCGGGTTCAATCCCTGGGTTGGGAAGATCCCCTGGAGAAGGGAAAGGCTACCCACTGCAGGATTCTGGCCTGGAGAATTCCATGGACAGAGGAGCCTGGTGGGCGACGATCCATGGGGTTGCAAAGAGTAGGACACAACTGAGCGATTTTCACTTTTCAAAATTAAGAAGCTGAGAAACATCTGGAAACAACAGAACAAGTCAGAACAGCCAATGGAGTTTTAATGCATACAAAAGAATTTTGAGGAACTGCAGTATAATTTACAGAGACAAGAGTTCCTGAGAGTCTGATTTATGACTGTAGAGGAAGTAAGTTGTTTCTGGGTTAGAATTAGGTTACACCCATTGAGATATATCCATACAGGATCCAAAAGGCTGAGGTCATCTTCCTGCCCCTTTCTGATTTTTTCCTGCTGTCAAGCAAGGGTAAGAAACAGAACTTGTTTCAACAGCAGTGCTCAGCTTCCCTTCTCTGCCGTGGAGCACATAGTAGAGGCAGCAGAGGTGTCTCCATTCTGGCTTCCTGATCAATGAACCGCCATGTGTTGGGAACTGAGTTCTAGAATCATCAGCCACAGAATACCAGCACCTCCCCTAATGAGTCAGTGCTGGATGGTACTGAGAGCCTTTCACAGAGGCTCAGCCTAGAACCACGTCTATAGCCCCAGCTCCTTCGTGCATTTTTAAAACCTTTGTCTTACATAAACTCGTATGCTCTTTCTTACGTAAACTACCTACAGCAGTTTCTGCTTCTTGCACCGAAACCTGATAGAGTGAGAGGGATGACAGAGAAAAAAATAAGCACACAAGAAAACGCAGACGGTGATCACATCTATGAGGAAACACATAGGACGTGTAATAGAGGAAAGAGAAAGGCTGCTTGGAATATGAAACCCAAGGAAAGCAGCATTTGGAACTTGATCTTTCAAGTGAGGATGGAAAGTCGAGAAGGAGCTGGTCATGTGAAGAACTGGTGCAGTCTGCCAGGCTGGGGAAATCCCTAATGCAAGAGCAATACGATAGAAAAAAACTGAGCATGTTCAAGAAATCGAATGGAAGCTCCGGTGGCTAGAGCAGAGGAACAAAGTGGAGATGGGCAGGAGGTGAGCTGTAGCAGGAAAGCAAAAGGAAAGAAGTGTGCATTTGATCCTAAATAAACAGTCTGCAGCCCAGGAGTAATGTGATTACCATTTGTAAAGGCACACTTAGATTGCAGGATGAGAGTGGACTGCAGGAGTGAAACAGTTTGGGTGTCATTTCAGGGCTCCAAAGAACTCCGGTACCATAGTTCTTTATGTCTCAGCGCAGAAAAGAATTTAGCGAGAGGCAGGTGATAAACAAGTGATTTACTAGAATAGGACGCCTGTGCTAGTTACAAGCAGGTGGGTGAGAGGGTGCTGTGCCCCCAGAACTTACTGGACTACAGCTTTATAATCAAAGGAAAAGTGGGGAGGGGAAGAACTTCTCTGTCTTTCTTGAATAGACATCCATCTTCCATCATCAGCTCCTCTTTCAAGTTGAGCAGGGGCGTTTTCGTGTTTCCACATGCTCAAGCTAGGTTCACGAAGTATCATTTTTTATGTTTGCACAGAGTATATTTTAAGATCATTAACTTAATTGAGCTCACTGGGCAGGATGTAGGCCTCACACCATCACTATTTTATTGTTTGGGGGCAAGTGTTACGCTTCTGTTACATGGTTTCACTGCTTAGCAAGCCTGCTTGGTTTGGGGGTTAAAAAACCCTGTTCTCTTGAATAAACAATTTACAGGAGTCTTCCCTATTTTTTCTACCAGTGGGATTAACCATTTAATTAACTATTTAATCATCTACTCTGTCCCTTTACTAACTCTGTCAGAAGACAGGGAGGAAGTGGGGAGACCAGTAAGGATGTTCTCCCAGATATGCAGGGTGAGAAGACGGTGGCGTGGCCTGCGCACACAGTGGTGATGGAAAGGAGCCATGTTTGGGGGGTATTACTAGATTCAACAGGACTAGCTGATGACAGAGATTAGGGGAGGGGGTTGTAAAAGAAGCATAAACTGAGGAAAACAGAAAGGGAAAATAAGGCACAGGAAGGTTGAGTAATGCTATTTTAAACTGCTCCCCCAAAGTCTTGTGTTTGCTTCTAAAATTATTACAGAAAGGGTGCTTGTCACTAAATTGCCACACTGAAATGGAATGCTTCTCAGTCTTTAACAAAGAGATAGGAGTTCATTTTAGCATGTCACATGTCCCTCAGTTTAACCTAAACTAGTCACATGTAACCTGCTCCCTGAGGCATGCAGACTTAAAAGTTCTATTATACATCGAAAAGGTTGACTCTTATCTAAGTTAAAATGTAATCTCCTTCACCATAAACTACAAAGGGAAGCAAAAGCAAGCGAGTCTTTGGAAGGAAAAAAAAAGATAGTAGCTTTACTTTTAAACTTTCCAGTGTAGTTACCAATATAGATGGACTTGTGGATGCTCACACTTTATAAAATCATCTCTTATAAAGTCATTTCTATTAGTTTATGAAGTCAGAGTAGATTTGTTTGATGAGAAAGAAAATCCCAATGTTTTCTATTTTGAAAAGTTGGGAGAAACCATCTATGCACACATGCTAGTATTACTAACTAAGCAAATGGTTAGAAATGTGAACACTTCAGGTTTCTAACAGCATTAAGTATGTGAATAAATTATACTCATCCTCATTTTCTGAACAGTCCCTATTTAGCCCAACCAGATTACATGTGTCATTTCACTCTGTCCAACTCTAGGAATGAAGAAACTGTGGCTCCAAGTGCCTTGCCCTTAAGCCAGCTGTCTGCAAAGACATTTACCATTCTTTGTATTTGGTTTTTTTTTTTTTTTGGCTGTACTGGGTTTTCTTTGCTGCATGGGCTTTTCTTTAGTTGTGGCAAGCAGGGGCTACTCTCTAGTTACAGTGGGTGGGCTGTTCATTGTGGTGGCTTCTCTTGCTGCAGAGGCTTCCCTGATAGCTCAATTGGTAAAGAATCTGCCTGCAATGCAGGAGACCCCAGTTCAACTCCTGGATTGGGAAGATCCGCTGGAGAAGGAATGGGCTACCCATTCCAGTATTCTTGGGCCTCCCTTGTGGCTCAGCTGGTAAAGAATCCACCCACAATGCAGGAGACCTGGGTTCAATCCCTGGGTTGGAAAGATGCCCTGGAGAAGGGAAAGGCTACCCACTCCAGTATTCAGGCCTGGAGAATTCCCTGGACTGTATAGTCCATAGGGTCACAAAGAGTTGGACACAACTGAGGGACTTTCACTTTCACGTTCATGGCAGAGTGCAGGCTCTAGACCGTGCGCTTCGGTAGCTGTAGCTTGTAGCTCCGGGCTCTACGGCACAGACTCAATGGTTGTGGCATACAGGCTTAGCTCCTCTGCACAAGGGTCTTCCCAGACCAAGGATCGCACCCATGTCTCCTGCATTGAGAGGTGGATTCTTTACCACTGAGCTATCAGAGAAGCCCCTGTTTGCATTTTTAAAATGAAACAAAAACAAAACCTTCTCTTCTAAAACCAGATCTGAAAATTAATACCAGCAAATGAATATGGAATAGCAAGGTGTTCAAATATGACTAGCTGAAATATTTTATACAATTTTCCTAGAATTTTTTTCTGCTCTGTAAAATTCCAGCCATCCTTATATATGATAAAAAGCAAATCCACACACAGTTGCTTCTCAAATGAATGACTGCAACTAAGCATTTATAGTATGGCAGGCTCTGGATGAGTTGTCAAAGTTGCTAGTAACAACTCTCTGAGGTGGCCATTAGAATCCCGCATTGACTGATAAGGAAACTCAAGCTCACAAAGAGATTAAATAACCTGCCCAAGGTCACAGTGCCTGCAAGTGACAGTACCCAACCTAAATCCACTAACCTTCAAGTCCATCCATGTTCTTTCCTCTCTCTCACATGCCTTCCTAGGAACAGACACAACATATCTGAAACTCAGGGGTGCCTGAAAAGAGGCAGATTTCATTTGAGACTTCTACTAAGGTGAAAATTCCTTTTATTTAACTGCTAATAGTTGAGAAACGCAAATGCGTGTTTGTCCTTGTAGCAGCAAGCTAAACATGTTGGATAAGTAGCCTCTGCCTTAGCGAATGAACTAGAAAATCAGGGAAAGCCATCATCTGTATATACCACACATCTTCTGCTGTATTGCAAAGGAGACAAAATTATTCATTTGGACAAGAGTAATTCACTCAGCCCTGGAGCCCGTCCTCTGATGATGTCAGAGTGTGGGAGGCATGTCAGCGCTGACCCAAATGCACTCTGCTCTGCAGTCTTGCTTTCTGACGCCCCACACGTTTGCTTTGTCCTTGTCACATATAATGGCTGCTCTTTACTTCTACCTGGGAAATTCTGTGTTATCCTGATGCCTTCTAATTTTTCAGTTAATTTAAAGGCGAAAAACATATTGAGGGGAGAACAGATGGGCACAAGGAATGTTTCTGGGATCAGGAAAATATTCTTAATTTGGATTGTGATAGCTGCACAATTCTGTAAGTTTATTAAAGATCATTGAACCGTACACTTAAAAAGGACTGAATGAATGACATGGAAATTACACCTCAATAAAACTCCTTTAAAAAAAAAAAAAGAGTATTGAGATAATGCTAATAGATTATGGAGGTAAATTCTCCTTTCTTGACAGGCTAAAGATATCATGTTGTTAGAAAGCACTGAAGGGAGTCCCTTTGCTGCTTTCTGTGGGTGGAAAGTTCCATCCTTTCCTTCCAGGACACCAAGACTCCTACATCCTAAACCCTGTTGGCTGTCATAGCATGTATGGCCAAAGAGGAACATTTCTCCTTGGAAGCAGCCAGGAATGCTAAATAGTCATTGAACACCTGGAGGGGACTGGAGGAGGGCATGGCAACCTACTCTAGTATTCTTGCCTGGAAAATCCCATGGATAGAGGAGCCTGGTAGGCTGCAGTCCATGGAGTCGCTAAGAGTCGGACAAGACTGAGTGGCTTCACTTTCACTTTTCACGTTCATGCATTGGAGAAGGAAATGGTGACCCACTCCAGTGTTCTTGCCTGGAGAATCCCAGGGATGGAGAAGCCTGGTGGGCTGCGGTCTATGGGGTCGCACAGAGTCGGACACGACTGAAGCGACTTAGCAGCAGCAGCAGCAACATGAAGGAGCGGAGCATCCTGCATAGCCTCACATTTGGACAAACTAGAAGTTACCACATATATCATTTGAGTGTCAGGGGGCAAGTGTCATTTTCAGAATACTACGGACACGGCCAAGTCTCTTGCTGACTAATACGAACACTGTTCTGCCGAAACAGATGGCCCATTGAACCCATGTTTGTGCTCTCTTTTGTAGTAAATGGTTTCCCCTCTCCACTCAAAGAAGGAGAGCTGTGAGGACTATAAACTAGCAGAAGTAACCTTGCCGGAATCCTGAGATTAGCCTACGTAGGAATCCAGCTGGAAGAGCAGTCTTGTAGGACTCTCCATGAGCCTATCTTTACATAAGGTCAGTTCTTTATTGTCAAGTATCGGCAACATGCAGATACTTAATAATCATGATGAGGGCTGACATTTGCACTCTGAATGCTAAGTGTTTCATAGGGCATTAATCCCCACAATAACCCTGTAAAGCAGGTTCTATTATCCCCATTTGACTGATGAAGAAACTGAAGCTAAAAGAGATTAATTCATCCAAGGCTGTGCATGAAGGAGCAGGAATTCCAACCCACATCTGTCTGACTCCAGAACTTGTGTCATAGCACTTCAAGAGATGCTTCAAAACAGTTTGAGTTTCCCAGTTTTTGATGCCTATATGAGGAATCGGAGAAGGTGATAGCACCCCACTCCAGTACTCTTGCCTGGAAAATCCCATGGATGGAGGAGCCTGGTGGGCTGCAGTTCATGGTGTCGCGGAGAGTTGGACACGACTGAGCAACTTCATTTTCAGTTTTCACGTTCATGCATTAGAGAAGGAAATGGCAACCCACTCCAGTGTTCTTGCCCGGAGAATCCCAGGGACGGAAGAGCCTGGCAGGGTGCCATCTATGGGGTCGCAGGAAACAAGCAAATTTAACTCATAAAGCTTACAATACTTTATAAACAAATTCACATACAGTCCTAGAAATCATATAGTACAGGGGTCAGCAAACTGTTTCCACAAAGCATCTGTAAGTATTTAGGCCACGTAGGCCAAACAGTCCATGTCCCAACTACTAACTCTGACATGGTGTGAAAGCAGCCCCAGGTAAGACCTAAACAGACGGGCAGGTCTGTGTTCCAATAAAACTTTATTTATAAGAACAAATAGGAAGAAGGCTACATTTGTCCTTGCAGCAAAGTTTGCCACCCCCTGACCTAGTGGAAAGGGCACTGAATGCAGAAACACTTGGCTTCTAACCCTGACTCCATGCCTAAGAGAGCTGGGTCACCTTGGGTCAGTTACTGCCTATCTGTGTCTAGGCTGTGTACTTCTGCAGAAGTTTCTCCCCTATGGACTTCAAAAATGAGGTAAAATTATATTTAGACACATTAAAACAGATTCCCCATCAAACCCACAAATAATAAACAGTGGCAGCAATACTTTAAGATAAAGCAGAAGGGAGAAGAGAACTAACACGCTAAGGGTGCTACTTTCAGCCCTGAATATTCATTAGAAGGATTGATGATGAAGCTGAAGCTGCTATACTTGGGCCACCTGATGCAAAGAGCCGACTCATTAGAAAAGACTCTGATGCTGGGAAAGATTCAGGGCAGGAGGAGAAGGGGTCGACAGAGGACAAGATCATTGGCTAGCATCACTGACTCAATGCACATGAGTTTGAGCAAGCTCTGGGAGATGGTGAAGGACAGGGAAGCCTGACGTGCTGCAGTCCACGGGGTCGCAAAGAGTCACACAGGCCTAAGTGACTGAACAAAAATGTGCCAGATGCTTTGTAAAGCAGATTCTTATTTCAACCTGGGTCAGCCTTATGGGGTAGGTATCATTATTCCTGTTATATAAATGAAAAGTATTAGACAAATTAAATAACGTGTCCACGGTCACACAGCAAATGGCACGAGAAGCCTAGAAGGGAACCCAAGACAGGAGCAGCTGGAGCAGCTATTCTTGAACAAGGGCTGGGCTGAAGATTTTGCAAAGAAAATGGCATCTGAGTGCTTCTGGGAGGGGGTCATGGAGTCAGGCCTCACTCCCCTCTCCTCAGGACTCTCCCACTCTGTCATCCACGCTGTCCGCCTCCTCTCAAAAATATCCTACCCCATTTGGCCTGAGAAAAATAAAGTGAGACTCTGAGGTTTGTTGCCTTTAGTTCTGAGTGGAAAGACTGTGACTCATGCTTGGAAAAAAGACTGGGAAGCCCAGAACTCTGGGCCAAAGCCATCTATAGACGTGGAGCGAGAGAAAAGGACAGAAGACACCCTCAGAGAAACCAGGACTGGTCCTGCCGACCCCCATTTGGGGGTCCAGGTAGCTGTGCGTCTGAGCACTTAGCTGAGGGTAAGAGTCCGTGTGACAAAACATGGTCTATGGAATTACTAGAACAAGCCTGACTGTCTGCCTCCTTAACCAGTGCATCTCAGTTTACAGTCATCAGCTTAAAACTAAGTCCTTTGGAAACGGGGCCAGGAAACAAGAAGATGAAACCAAGAAATGGGATCACCGTTGCTTCTTCTATTAAAAAAAAAAAAAAGTAAAAGATACACATTTCCCAACTGTGGCAGGATACATGTGTCAAACAAGAAAACTGGAGGAAAAAAAACTGCTTAGCTGAGCGTTCAAGGCCTACCCGAATCTGCAGGAACACACACAGCACTGCCTTCCTGCCTCTCACACACTCTTTGCTTCAACCTCCACCAAGCTCCCCCATGCTCGAACATGCTCCCCACTGCTCCCTCTGCCTGAAGGAATCAAGCAGTGACTGGCTGCATGGCTGCCTGCTAAAACTCCACCCCTCAAACTCCAGATCAAATGTCATCTTCTAGACCATAGATGTCAGAGCTGAGAACTTCAGAAACAGATCATCAATGTCAACTGCTCCAGGTTGCATAAGAGGAAACCAAGGCCCAAAGTGGTTCAGTCACACAGCTGGGCAGTAAAGATGAGGTTAAGAAACCAAGTCAGCTGACTTGAGGGTGGGGGTAGGGAGACGTGTCACCACCATCCTCCAGGTGACTGACTACCCCAGGAAAGCTCTCTTTTCCTCCTTCTCCCAGAGCACCAGGTGCCAATACATGCTCTCCAAACTCTCAGCTCCCAAGGTGACAGTGGATTTTGTGTCCATATTCCTCATTACCTGAGCCAGAGAGGTCAAAATCATGTCTTACCCATTATGTTATCCCAGTACCTAGCCAGGCCTGCACAGAGTGGGCCTTCAAGGGACTGTAACACTCATTCAACAAAACAAAATACCAGAAACTCTCCTCCCTCCCCACCTCTGGTCCTGTCTCCCTCCAGGCAAGCTGCCTCCATGCTCTCCAGAGGAGCTACCTATAGCCCAAATCTCACCACACCTCTGCTCAGCTGAAACCCGTAAATGCACACCATGCACCACACAATATCCGTGCTTCCCCATGAAAAACCTACAGGAGCCCTTCCTATCCTTCCAACCTCATTTCCTGCCACCAGGAGAACCACAATCACTTCTTCACTTCCAGAAAATGCCAGTGTTAGTCGCTCAGTCATGTCCAACTCTTTGTGACCCCACGGACAACCGCCAGGCTCCTCTGTCCGTGGGATTCTCCCGGCAAGAACACTGGAATAGGTTGCCATGCCCCTCTCCAGGGCATCTTCCTGACTCGGGGAATAAACCCGGGTCTCTCACATTGTAGGCGGATTCGTTACAGCCTGAGCCACCAGGGAAGCCCTTACGTCCATACCTCCCGCCTGCTTCCCTCTCCAGGATGCACTGCAGTCTCTTCTCCATGCCTAACCCCTTGCTCCTGCCAGATCCAGAATGTCTACGAAATGGCCTCCTCGGGGACACCACCCCTGATTACCCATTCCCTCCCCTCACTCCAGATGAGATGGCCTCCTCTGTGCTCCCAAAGCACCCCAGCATTCCTCCTCTGTGCTACTGCTAAGTCGCTTCGGTCGTGTCCGACTCTGTGCGACCCCGTGGACTGCAGCCCACCAGGCTCCCCCGTCCATGGGATTCTCCAGGCAAGAGTACTGGAGTGGGGTGCCATNCTCCCAAAGCACCCCAGCATTCCTCCTCTGTGCTACTGCTAAGTCGCTTCGGTCGTGTCCGACTCTGTGCGACCCCGTGGACTGCAGCCCACCAGGCTCCCCCGTCCATGGGATTCTCCAGGCAAGAGTACTGGAGTGGGGTGCCATTGCCTTCTCCTCCTCTGTAGTTCTCAGCAAAGAGAACCGCATATACTTGCTCACACCCCTGCCCCCACCTCTCACCTGACATTGCTGAGGACAGGAGCACCTGGCATAAACCCAATACATCGTTAGACTGAACATTTTTCTCCCTCACTAGTTACAATCAGACCCAACAAATATACACAGTGCATCATTTTACTAAACTATTTTACAACATACGTCCACAGATCTCAGAAAAAAAAGAAAAACGCTCTTACTACACACACTCATCTTTCAGTAATGAGCCAAAGATGCGTAATGGCATTATGACCTGCTACGCAGTCGACATGTGAGGAGTCCCTTTGAGAAGGTATGGTGACCTAGCCAGTGTGGTCAACCAGAGAGAGTCGCTCTGGGTGTGTGACTGACCCCCACTAGGCATGGGGATAGAAAAAAAGAGTTCTGACATGGTGATCAAGGGGAGGTCTGACAAAGGGAAGCCCTACCAGGTCCTGGGTACTCATCTCCTGGCAAGTGAGCACACAGTGACTTCAGGAGACCCTCCTGAGCTGGCAGCTAGGGCCACCAAGACTGGGAGCCAGGGAGCTGTCAACAGATGGCCAGATGGAAACCGGGAGCCTCACAGAATTCACGGTATCCATTTCACACTACAGATAATTACTAACAGCACCCGTGTGCAGGGAGCTAAGATGGGAGAGCAAACAGCACACCCAAAGAAGGACTGACTCCTGCCGAAGAGGCACGCCTGCACTGCTGGACTCAAGGGGGAGGGAGGAGATGTGGGGCAAAGGGAACAGGAGAGAAAATGGGGGCAAGTTTCACCTCGTTTCTCATCTGAGAAAGTGGCATTCTCAGGAACAGATGAGCTTTCAAATGACTCAAAATTGAACATGCCAGGAAAACTGCCTGTCTGTTCAATAGAGCTGAGATCNGAGGAGATGTGGGGCAAAGGGAACAGGAGAGAAAATGGGGGCAAGTTTCACCTCGTTTCTCATCTGAGAAAGTGGCATTCTCAGGAACAGATGAGCTTTCAAATGACTCAAAATTGAACATGCCAGGAAAACTGCCTGTCTGTTCAATAGAGCTGAGATCCAGGCTGACAATAAGCTGCTGCTATCTTTTCCCCTCTTACTCACCTGCAGGACCAATTTACACCCTCCCCTTCCATAACCTTGCCCAGATCCATTCACTCAGAAACAAATGGCCAAGCTCCTCAATGAGGACAGTCACAGTGAGCCACGCAGGTGAGTTTATTGTGCCTGAGGTCCACGCCCTCCACACCCAGTTGACGGCTGAACCCTACCCTCTCCTCCTCTCGGGTAGCAGCACCTCGGCCAACCAGCAGTCATCAGTGACTGGCTCCTCCCTTCCCTGACTGCACTGCCTTTCAAATAAGCCAATTTCTCCTCCCTCCAGTCAGGCTTCCTCTCTTTAACCCCATAACTTTTGCTCCACCCTAGCCATCACTTCCCACTTGGAACTGTAGCAACAGCCTCTTTGCCCTTCCACCACCTCCACAGACTGGCTGCAGCAACTTCACCAGATTTAGCTTCCTAAAGTAAGTGTATCACTCTCACCTAGTTAAGAAACCCTCTGGGTCCTCATTTTTTGCACATCTCAGCCTTCCAAGGCTCTCCACACTCTGAGCACCCTGCTGATCCCAGGGTGCACTCTGCTCCCCGCCCACGCCTGGGCCGCATCACACTTGCTCCACCCAGCACATCCTTCTAACCCAGTTCAGAGAGCCAGATTCCTCCAGCTCCATTTTTCTTTCTCCAAATTGCCTTTCCTATTGGGGTCTCTTGTGTTTCGATACACCTTAAAATTTTGTGTTCTACTTCTGTGAAACATGCCATTGTTGATTTGATAGGAATCTGCAGGTTGCCTTAAGTAATATGGTCATTTTAACAATATCGATTCTTCCAATCCAAGAACACAATATATATTTCTATCTGTTTGTGTCATCTTCCATTTTTTTCATCAGGGTCCTACAGTTTTCAGAGTATAGGTCTTTGCCTTCTTAGGTAAATTTATTCCTAGATATTTTATTCTTTTTGATGCCATGGTAAATGGGATTGTTTCCTTTATACAGACACATCTAGTCCCATCACTTCATGGGAAATAGATGGGGAAACAACGGAAACAGTGTCACACTTTATTTGGGGGGGCTCCAAAATCACTGCAGATGGTGACTGCAACCATGAAATTAAAAGACGCTTACTCCTTGGAAGAAAAGTTATGACCAACCTAGATAGCATATTCAAAAGCAGAGACATTACTTTGCCAACAAAGGTCTGTCTAGTCAAGGCTATGGTTTTTCCAGTGGTCATGTATGGATGTGAGAGTTGGACTGTGAAGAAGGCTGAGTGCTGAAGAATTGATGCTTTTGAACTGTGGTGTTGGAGAAGACTCTTGAGAGTCCCTTGGACTGCAAGGAGATCCAACCAGTCCATTCTGAAGGAGATCAGCCCTGGGATTTCTTTGGAAGGAATGATGCTGAAGCTGAAACTCCAGTACTTTGGCCACCTCATGCGAAGAGTTGACTCATTGGAAAGACTCTGATGCTGGGAGGGATTGGGGGCAGGAGGAGAAGGGGATGTCAGAGGATGAGATGGCTGAATGGCATCACTGACTCAACAGACATGAGTCTGAGTGAACTCTGGGAGTTGGTGATGGACAGGGAGGCCTGGTGTGCTGCGATTCATGGGGTCACAAAGAGTCGGACACAACTGAGCGACTGAACTGAACTGAACTGACTGTACACAAAATAGATAATCAGCAAGGACCTCCTGTATAACACAGGGAACTATAATCTTGCAATAACCTAAAATGGAAAAGAATCTAAAATATATAAATACATATATATATACAAATATACATATATGTGTATACATATAATGGAATAACTTTGCTGTACACCTGAAACTAACACAAATCAACAATACTTTAATAAAAAAAACATTTTTTAAGACCCAGTTCAAATACCACCTCTTCTTTAAAAAGTCTTTGCGTGTGTGCTAAGTCACTTCAGTCATGTCCGACTCTTCATGACCTGACAGACTGTAGCCTGCCAACCTCCTCTGTCCATGGGATTTCCCAGGCAAGAATACTGGAGTGGGTTACCACGCCCTTCTCCAGGGGATCTTCCCAACCCAGGGATCAAACCCAGAGATCAAACCCACGTCTCCTGCAGCTCTGTATTGCAGGCGGATTCTTTACTGCTGAGACACCTTTGCCAGCCCCTAAACAAAGGCAACCAACCATTCCTGTTTGTACCTGTTGTCCTGGAGTAATTACTGAAAGCACCATATTGACTTCCCCAGGTCCCTGCTGGGGATGATAACCTATATGGCTCTCCTACCTAAAATCTGCACTGTGCTATGCTTAGTCACCAAGTCGTATCCGACTCTTTGTGACCCCCATAGACTGTAACCCAGCAGGCTCCTCTGTCCATGGGGATTCCCCAGGCAAGGATACTGGAGCTGGTCGCCATGCCCTCCTTCAAAGGATCTTCCCAACCCAGGGATCAAACCCATCACAGGCAGATTCTTTACCATCTGAGCCACCAGGAAGCCCACCTAAAATCTACCCTGACCTAGAGACAGCACTTGTTGCTTGTCTCTTTTGCTACAGTGTGCGTTCCTCAAGAGCGATCAAGCCCCCTCATCTCTGGTGTGGACTTCCAGCATCTGAAGACTGCCTGCACCTGGGGAGGTGCTCAATGAACACAAACGCAGTGAAAGAATGAATCTGGTCGGAAGAAAATTGTAGCAATCAGTTTTATCTAGACAGCATCTAAAATGCCACTGAGAAATTTTCTAAATCACAATTAAACCAAAAAAATCCTGGGCAAAAATAGCAAGCCATGGAAGCATCTGTCAAATAAACCATTTCTTTCCCTAATCCAGTGTTTCTCAACTTTTTTCAATATTGTCCTCCCCCCTTGAAAGCCTTTTCAGACATTTTTCTCCAAACCATGAAATGTTGCTACTGCTAAGTCGATTCAGTCGTGTCCGACTCTGTGCGATCCCATAGACAGCAGCCCACCAGGCTCCCCTGTCCCTGGGATTCTCCAGGCAAGAATACTGGAGTGGGTTGCCATTTCCTTCTCCATGAAATGTTAATAGCACAGAAATATTTCTGTACTTTATACATAAAAAAGCAAGTATAAGGTTTGCTCTTTATATTCAAGAATAGGCTCAGAATGACAATAAAAATGTTAACTTACATTTTAAATTTTAAGGCTACTAACATTAAACTTTATAACTGTATTTACTGAGCAACTTTCAATGCAATTTTAATGTAAAATATGATAGATTACATATAAAAGTTACCAATTTCTACATAATAATAGCAATGTAACCAAATTTTTCAAAGACTTTAAAAACTGCTCCTTTTCCAGCAAAGGTAAAACAATTTAAAAAAAATCTTCCTAAAAGTTATTTTTAATGAACTTAACTTTTGTTTTATATGAGAAAATCATTTTTAACTTATCCAGCTGCTAAATATTCATTCAGATATCATCAATATTTTTTCTTTTTGATACTTGACATAGTTATTGATAAGCTCTATAACTCTAATGAAGAAAATATAAACTACTTTTATATAATTTTCAAATCCCAAGTCACACACAGAACAGTAAGGGCCAAACATAAGCACTTAACATCCACAAGACAGCCAAAAGCAGCCCATACATATAAGGAGGTCACCAAGACAGACAGACTTCAGGATTAAGCTACTGATGGTCAGAAAGGTCTCCAGTGATAGCCATATATTTGGAATAGGTTTGTAATACTGCCTTGCATAGATTCTGCATATCTTCCATGAACTTGATGTCAAAGTTGCTTGTGTAATACACAAGAAAAACCAATGAGAGAAATTTAAATGTTAAGAAATAGTATTGTGGCCACCAAGCTTTGAAGGAATGTCTGGAACCACTGGAATGTCTAAGAAGTTTCTGTCTTCCTCCAGAACTAATTTTTGCTGCCTCTGAGGTTGGCAGCCCTAACCTCTTATGGTTCCCACATTTATCTTCCTAGCACCGAAAGATTTAAAAAAAAAAAAAAAAAAAAACAGTTTAGCTAAGAAAACACCCATTCCACAGCTATCATAAGAGGCCCACTACTACCATCATCTCCTTGGGTAGGTACTTCAAAGGAAAAGAGATTGCCATGTTATCAGCATTTTCCCAAAAAAAGGAGCCTCCCTGCCTCTAGACATATAGACTTTCAGAGCTTGGAAGAACACTCAGAGCTCATGGCACCCCTTCACCTTCAGATGAAACTTAAAAGAGCAATAAGAGGTTGAGAGACTGGTTAGTCAAGGTCACTCTATCGTTATAGAAAGAGACCTCGTCAGTCTAGGTCCCTGTTGTATCTTCAAGCTAGCACCAGCCTGGCACATAACATAATCAGATGTTTGTACATTTAATGAATGAATGGCTATTGGGTAAATGAGTAACAGAGTTGAGAGCCCAGTTCACCTAATTACTAACCTACCACTTTTCCAACTAAACCACCAGGTCCCCTTTTACTTCCATCTGAATATCAAATAGTGACCTCAGTCAGTCAGTCAATCAGTTCAGTCGCTCAGTCGTGTCCAACTCTTTGNTATCCCCCGAGGCCCATTTGAAGCGTCCACCTGGTACCTGAGCCAATGCCAAGTCCCTTCCCTCGCCAAGTGGGCACTGCGCCTCTCAAATGGTGAGGCAACCTCGCGTCAAGGTCACCAGTCACCCAGAGGTTTTTGTGATTCCACCTACCCAGACACTGACGGACATCATCTTCCCATACAGGGATGATGTGTTTGCTTCTGTGTATGTCTGATAAATAAATTAAAAATCATGGGACAGATATTTATGCGATTTAGAGTTCTCTTCTTCCAATAGTCTGTCACAATGACCCTTTTTGTAATCCCAAACATATGAGCATCATAAGTCGTGTTTGAACTATATACCCATGAGGGTAGGGATGCTGTGTCTTCTTCAAAGTTGTATTCCCAGCACCTAGAACAGTGCCTTGCAGTGGGTGCTCAAAAAATATTTACTGACTTCCTTTAGAAATTGATTCCTGTGTCTAACACAACTGGAAAATTATAAGCTGTATTTTGGGAGTATTGAGGGGGGCCATCAGTCAGCTTTGTTTTACATACATTAAAACTCACCAATTTTAAGCTTCTAATTTGATAAATGTTTACAAAACACCATTCCAGTCATAATTTAGAACACACCCATAAAGTCCCTGTGCCTGTTTGCTCTCAGTTTCTTTCACCCACTCTCTGGCCTGGGGCAACCACTGATCTGCTTTCTATCACTTCATTTTGCCTTGTCTAGAATTTCATATCTATAAGTCAATCATAGGGCACATGGTCTTTTGTGTCTGGTTCATGAAAGGCATTTAATGGTCATCCAGTGATAACTATAAAGATTGCTAACATTTATTGAGTACTTAATGCATGCCAGGACTATTCTGAGCCCCTTGTTTAACTTACCTCATCTATCCTTTGCCCCATGAAGTAGATACTGTTAACTTACAGATGAGTAAAATGAGGCTACAGGGTTCAAGTAGTTTGTTTGCAGTCAGACATCTAATAAGGAAATAAGAATGCCAGAATCTGAACTTCAGCAATCTGACTTAAGGGTGTGGCGGTAACCATTGTTCCACACTGCCTCCAACCACCACCTTCCCCTTCTTTCTCCCTATTTCAGTAGAACAGCTGCCTGCACATGTCTATTACATGTACTTTCAGTGAGTCACCTTTGCATGCTTGAAACTTGCTCTACAGTTTTAATGAGTCACTACGTACCTTTATACTAGAAAAAGGAAATGGTTCTACCTCACAAACAGATTAGATTATGGTGATGACTGCACAACTCTATGATTCATTACAAATCCTTGAATTGTATAATGTAATGGGTGGATTTTATGCCCCTATATATTATATTTCAGTATCACCACTTTTAAAAACAGGCTAATACATTCTTGCAGCACTCTTAGAATCAGGTATGTGAGGTTAGAAGGGACCCCTGAAAGTTTCCATTCCTCCACCAACCTCCTGTTTATACTTAGCTTTCTGAGGCTGGATTTCCTGTCTGAGTCCAGATCCTACTCCTTATTACTCATGCATGATAAAATTTTCTAAAGTTCATTGGCTCCCAAATTAATATCACATTTTTTAACATTAAGCCATCTTGTGGTGGCTTCTTCCTCTCCTGTATGCTTTATTATTTTCTTTCATTTCAACTCCTCAAATTTTAAAGAGATACAAAAGAACTTGGCTTTAATGAGTGGCATGATGATGTCAAAGTGAGAAACAAGTTTAATTTTTCAGAAATAATTCTTATAAATCAAATTTGGTAGTTTTTTTTTTATCAGAAACCAAAACCCTGTATATTTTAAATTCATGTCACTAATGAGTAGCATTCCTTTTTCTGAGGAAGCCAGTTATGAACACAGAATGAATAAGTGTCACCTCGCCCCTGGAACATCTAATCACGTTTGCCGTGCTCATGGCAGATGCCAACTTCCCCTGCTTGCACATGTGTGATCCTACAAGATTATGAATCACAAATTTAAAGAGCTTTTTGCAAAGAATAATTAAAATGAATTCATTTCTGTAACAGAATTCTCCTTTCCAGTTTGCAGATCATGAGGTACTCTATCGGTCAAGTGAGATTAGTCAANGCCAACTTCCCCTGCTTGCACATGTGTGATCCTACAAGATTATGAATCACAAATTTAAAGAGCTTTTTGCAAAGAATAATTAAAATGAATTCATTTCTGTAACAGAATTCTCCTTTCCAGTTTGCAGATCATGAGGTACTCTATCGGTCAAGTGAGATTAGTCAAATATTCCATTTCCCAAAAGAAGCTAGAATAGAGGTTCTGCAGAAGCAGTGTCTGAATTTTTTTTTTTTTGAAGATACATCTACTGGGAGCTATTTGAGCTTCAAATTAAACCTAATCGTGCAGACAATCTAATCTTTATTATTCCTAAACTTGTTACCTTTAACACTTGTAAGTTTTTTTTTTACTTGATGCATATGTGCTAAGTCACTTCAGTCATGCCTGACTCTTTGCAACCCTATAGACTGTAGCCCTCCTGGCTCCTCTGTCCTTGGGATTCTCCAGGCAAGAACACTGGAGTGGGTTGCCATGCCCTCTTCCAGGGAATCTTCCTGACCCAGGGATCAAACCTGAATCTCTTATGTGTCCTGCATTGGCAGGCGAGTTCTTTACCACTAGCACCACCTGGAAAGCCCTTTTTAGTACCTTTATCATTTGTGTAGGAGAGAGAATGATTTTGCATTTAGAAATGAAAAATTTTAGATGCTTCTATTGTATCATTGTAAGTCATGCATTTGTCAGTGGCTTTGACTAACATTCATATCTTAGCTCAACAAGGAGAACTTCCCCTTCTAAATTATCCCTCCCTCCCTGTCACCCATAAGGTGTCTTCCTGCTGCCTTAGCACTTACCACTATCTGAAAATATCTTGTTCATTTTTCTGTTTACTTGCTTATGGTCTATCTCCATCAACAACAACATCCACACATTAGCTGGGATATAAGCTCCATGAGGGAAGGAACCTTGTGTTTTGTGTCTACAACAAAACCCTAGTGCCTAACACTTAATGAATATTTCATAAATGGTTATTGAGTGAATGAATGAAAGTATATAAAGTTCATAGTACACAGAGCATTTTGTTTAGACCTTGTAATGTCAATGTTTCAGCACAGTGATTTTTTTAAAAAAGAGAAAACCAGTAAAGATGAAGGAGAGTAAAGAATGCAAATTATATGAAGTCTAAAAAGTAAATACTGTTTTTCTTAGGGTGATGTGGCAGGCATGATGACTATCTTTAATGCCTACTCTTTTGCTTTTTTTTTCAAAATTATACAAGAGCTAAGCACTTAGAGGTCCCTTAGTGACCTAAAAGAGTTTAATTCTTGTCACTGGGAGAGGCTTAAATGCTAGGGGGAAAAAAACCCTCATTATTTAGTGAAGACTGAAATCATCCCTTAAGAATATCCCTGTTCTCAGCATTTGGAGCTGGGTAAACACTCACTTTGCCCTGTTTATCAGTTGTTCACTTTTTCACGCACATACAGATACTCTTTCCCATCACTTTCTTATTTATTTTCACTATTTCTCTTTAGATTAATCTCACTTTTTCCAGATGAGGAGACACCCACAGAAGAGAAAAGCAGAACAGAGACTAATTGTGGCAATATGAAACCTCTGAGTGCAGCACTGAGAATTTAAAAACAAGAATAAATAAGGAATCTGTGGCAGAGGCAGCTCATTGCTACCCAATGTTCCTTCTCCCTTTCTTCTATTAGTAAGAGAACCTGAGTTTATGGCCAGTGTAATTAAATTTCAGACAATGGAATATACTTTACTTCCAGGAAGGCTATTTAAAGGGAAATGACTGAACAGAAGCATATGGTACCTTTGCCCTTCTGCCTCTTCTCCTTCCAATAGCCTGGAACAGATGCAATGGTTGGAGCTCTTGCTGCCCTTTTGGACCATGAAGTAATACCTTGAGAATGGAAGCCATAAACTAGAAAAGTGGAACGAAAAGACAGAAAGAGTCTGGATTCTTGATGACTGTGGAGCTGCCACACGCACACTTGATTACCAACCTCCAGATTTCTACTATTCTAAATTACTCTTAATTATACTCAATACCTTAAGTCACTACTGTACTGAGCTTTCTGTTAGATGCAAACAATCTTAAATCTATATGTAGAAGTATATAATTCAAAGTGTTATTAGATGTTCTTGGCTCCCATATACCTTCCCACTGACTTCAGCTGAAGCATTTGGAACTTCTACCCAGTGTCGGATTGGAGTAGACTACTTGGAGCAGTTTTTAAAGTCATGTACACACTCTTTCCTGAAGATATGTCCTTCAAGTCCTCTTTCTCCTGGTTCTGTTGTGCCTTCTTTTCTGGCATATTTTCCCTCATACTGCTAGACTCTGTTATTGTCCTACAATCCAAATATTCCCCAGATTCTGAAAAATATTGTTACTAGTATCTTTTTTATGATATTCTTATTTTGTTTCATGACAGTTTTAGTAAACCCATAATTATTTTTGGCCATCTTCAGCAATTCTATTCTCATAGCCTCTTCTAGACCTAGCATTTACAACGTTTCTCCCTTTATTGTTTTGTTTTGTGTTTTGGCCATGTCTCATGGCATGAGAAATCCTAGTTCTCAAACGGAACTTGAACCTGTGCCTCCTGCTGTGGAAGTGTGCAGTCTCAACCACTGGACCTCAGGGAAGTCCCTATAACACTTCTGATTGAGCACTTTGGTTTTATATTAGGCCGTTCCTATAATCACTGAGAGGACTCACATACAAACCTTCTCCATAAGACATACACATAGCAACATCTATATTCTAAAATCAGTTTTGACTTAGCACTACAGTGTAGCTCTGAGTGTCTCTAAAGCAATGGCTCTCAAACTTGAGCACATCAGAATCACTCAGAGGGCTTGTTGAAACACAGGTTGCGGCTTCCAGTCCCCAGAGTTTCTGATTAGACAAGTCTGGGGTGGGTCTGCTTGTTGCTGTGGCTGCTGCTATGAATTCAAGAACCAGGTCTGGAGAACCACTGCTCTAGCTCGTGGCCAGCAACTTGAGTCCCTCAGGCACCAGCAGCCTACCTGCCAGATATAGCACACCCACTAAAGGTTCAAGATGAAACACTAGAAAAGTGCTTTGTGCTGCTATTTAGCATACAAGGACTAACATTCTCTGTAAAAGAAAAAGCTGTGGCCATTTTCTCCTTGATATTCTTTCAACAATAAGGAAAACAATTAAAGTGGTGAGAACATAGCTTTATCTTCATGTGATTCAATAAAACCACTTTCAATTTATTTTCATCAATTTTTACTTTTGTCAAGTGACCGATGTAAAAAAGAGGTAAGTCCTCACTCCTCCAAGACAGCCTGACTCCCACACAGATATGAGACCATCAGCAATTAAGCCTCATCTCCTAGTTCCTTGAGATATTGATTTGTGACTTTTTTTCTTTTTTAATTAATTTATTTTTAACTGGAGGATAATTGCTTTACAATGATTTGTGATCTTGAACAACCCACTTCAGTCCTTTCAGGTTTTTTTGTGGCAACAAATATAAATGAGTATTTCCCTGGTGGCACAGTGGATAATTATCCACCAGCCAATGCAGGAAACGCAGGTTCAATCCCTGGTCTGGGTAGATTCCACATACTGCGGAGCAACTAAGCCCATGCACCGCCACTACTACTCAGCCACCCCCGCCCGCCCCAACAACCCACTATAGAACCTATGCTCCACAACAAGAGAAGCCATAGCAATGAGAAGTCCACACACCTCAACTAGAGAGTAGCCGCTGCTGGCTGCAACTAGAGAAAGCCTGTGCAAAGCAATGAAGACCCAATGCAGCCAAAAATAAATAAAATTTTCCTTAAAAAGTTATAAAAAAATATAGACTAAGGACATGACTTTCCATATCCATAAGACTACAACCCTGGGATTTACTTGGAGTGAAGGAAGCTCTCTTTGACTCGCAGTTATGAGAGAGTGGGATGTGGTAATGGGAAGCAGCCAAGAAAGCAATTTCACATGTTCCCAAATTACCAGGTAACTCAAGGAATTCCACCCCCCCACCCATACTGGCTAATATGCTTGGGGTGGGGGAGGCTTTTAAGGAGAAATAATTTACACTATTCTCTATACTCTATCTATATACCATCACTGCTTTTTGATGTTTCTAGTTGATTTGGAATTCCCCATTGACTTCTGAAAACATGTCTAAATATTTACAAGTAAGCTCTAGGGTGATGGGCCTTAGGTGCATTCTGGTTTGGCTCAGCAGTTATATCTGGGCTTAGAGATAGCACGGGCATAATTTCCATGTGTCTGAACTATTTCATTGCATTCTAAGCACTTTACAAAAACCCTGTGAGGTGAGCAGAGCTTACATCTTACAGATGAGAAAACCAAGGCTCTGAGATGTTAGATGACCTGCCCAAAGTCATTATGGAGTGGGAGTAAATCGCATGCTAAGGCCCTTTACTGAAAGGTATATTATAAAGGATATAACTATGGCTGGACTTCCCAGTGGCTCAGTGATGAAGAATCTGCCTGCCAATGCAGGAGCTGTAGGAGACTTGGGTTCAACCCCTGGGTGAGGAAGAGCCCCTGGAGGAGGAAATGACAATCCACTCGAATATTCTTGCCTGGGAAATCCATGGAGAGAGGAGTCTCGTGGGCTTCAGTCCTTGNAGCCTAAGCACCCAGGATATGTCACTTTCCCACAGTGACTACACCTCTCCTCGGTTTAAACCACCTAGGAAGCTGATTTCTTTAGACATATACCCTGAGTTGAGAAATTCCCAACTATGTCAATAATTCTCAAGAGCCTTTGTTTACTTTCAAAATATCTTCATTCAATTTTATTCCAACTAATTGTGTGACAAAAATAGCTATGAAGGATAAAATAGCAAGTCTAGCCTGGGATTAATTTGTATACAGCAAATCAGTTTAGAAGCAAATTTTAGTAGAAGCAACAGCTCCTGATTGCAATGATTGTTTTTTGGTGCCCATTGTTCAGAGTAAGAAATATGGTAATAATACAGCTGCTCTTTATATGGGAGCTTTAATAACTGTGCTTGGAAGGTGGCAATGAGGAAAATGATGCTCCAAGTCAGCTTGTAAGTCAAAAGGCCTATGAAAATCTCCTACATGAAAAGAGACAATGAGGACAGTGTATTTCTCTGTGTGGGTGAAGGGTTACATGACAAGCTTCAGATGCATTATTAACTTTTATTTCTTANGGAGCTTTAATAACTGTGCTTGGAAGGTGGCAATGAGGAAAATGATGCTCCAAGTCAGCTTGTAAGTCAAAAGGCCTATGAAAATCTCCTACATGAAAAGAGACAATGAGGACAGTGTATTTCTCTGTGTGGGTGAAGGGTTACATGACAAGCTTCAGATGCATTATTAACTTTTATTTCTTAAATTTCAGGAGAAGAAAGAGGAGGAAGTAGAAAGGGAGGAGTTTGATATGGCAATTAAAAAAAAAAAAAAGCCCCAGTTGACTCCATCTCAGAGGTTCAGTTTTTCTGCATTGGAACTGGACTCAGCTTTGTTGGTTTATTCTTTTTCTTCTTTTTTAACAATTATCCAAGCACAGCCAGAGTTGAAACAACTCACTCACAGAACAGAAAAGCTTTTAAAATAGGAGGGGGAAAAGCTGGTCAATGGTGCCACCATTTCAAAGTCATTTTAACAATCTGCAATTTTTTCAAAATCAAAGCAGTCAATGTAATGTTTGTTTTCCTAGTATTTTTTTTTTTTTAAATAGCCCTTGAGGAGTGCATCACATGGAAATAAAAGTATAAATTGGTTGCTTTATAGACTTGAGAATGTGGTTTAATACAATGAAAGGTAACAGCATACCCATTTGACAAAACAACTTAAAATGATGACAGATTAATCAATGCAAGTAGCTGTCGTTCAAGTAGTATGTTATGCTTTATTTGTTTGCTCTTTAGGCACTAGGTCATGTCCAACTCTTTTGCAACTCCATGGACTGCAGCCCATCAGGCTCCTCTGTCCATGGGATTTCCCAGGCAAGAATACTGGAGTTGGTTGCCATTTTTATGCTTGGGAGGCTCCAAACTGAGAGCAGCTTCTATCATCGCTTTTATTTTCAGGTTTTCTTAGCTAATGTTTTATATGTGATTTAAGATCAAGTTTTCAAAACTAAAACATTGTCAACAAAATAAATCTTTGTGGAAAGTGAATTAAATTTATATTACCTTAAGGAGAATTAAGATATTCATAATGGTGACTTTTACCTTCCAAGAACATTATATGTCCTGCTATTTGGTCAAGATTTCTTTCACATCTTTAAGAGAAATTCATCCTCATATGGGTCTTGCAACCTTTTTTGTTTAGTCTATTCCTAGGTATTTTACTTTTCTTATCATTGTTGCTATTTTAAGTGAGGTTTTCTTCCTTTTATCTGATTGTGATTTGTACATATATGTTATTAAGCTTGTATCTAACATTGATTTTATCAGGTGAAGTAGTTTCTTGTTCAATTATTTTGTGTTTCCCAAGTTTTGCAATCATAACTTCTGCCAATGGTGGTAATTTCCCTTTCTAATTTTTATACCTCTAATTTCTTCCTCTTGTCTAATTGCGTCAGCTAACATCTCCAGCACTCTGCTAAATAACAGTAGTGACGATGGACATTTTTATCTTGTTCGTGACTATATCAGAAATATTTTAAGTTCTGCCGTAAAGCATGACATTGAGTTTCAAGCTGAAATCAATTTATTTTATCACATTATCTGTATTTCTTTAAGTATTTTCACCAAGCATAGTTGTTGAATTTGGTCAGATGTATTTTCAGCATCTACAGAGACACTTATTTGAGTTTCTTCATCCAGTCTACTAATATGATAAAACTTATTAATGTAGTTCCAGTCTTCAGACTTCTAGAATAAACTCCAGCCTGTATTTCATTTCCTCCTGCTTCTGGCCATGTCCTCCTTTTTCTCATCGTCTTGGTCATAAGTTCTTACATTTCTACGTTTGTGGTTTCTTTAGAGAAGCAATGCTTTATATTTTTGAAAAAATTCTTAGCATGTTTAGTGATTTTCTTCATCACTATTTTCAGCTAATTTTCTAGGTTGGTTTTGCTGCTCTTTCTTATTTTTTTTTAACTTTTTATTTTGTATTGGGTTATAGCTGATTAACAAATAATGTTGTGATAGTTTCAGACAAACAGCAAAGGGACTCAGCTGTACATATACATGTATCCACTCTCCCCTAAACTCCTCTCCCTGCCACATAACACTGAGCAGAGTTCCCTGTGCTATACAGTAGGTCCTTGCTGCTTATACATTTTCAATATGCTGGTGTGTACGTGCTCTTTCCCACTTTTTGTCTTTTAGGATTTTAGTATTGGTCTCATGCCGGTTCTCTTGTTAGTTCTCACTGTGGAATGAGTTGAGATTTCCTGGCCTTGCTATTTGCAGTATTTACTTCCAGAGAGTATATTTTTGCTAGCATTTTTTTGAGGTCACTGGGCCACTGTGCTATTTTTATATATCCTTGTTGCATGTGCTGAACTCCTGCACCCCTCTCTAAGTTTTTCCTTCAGTCTTATACATTTCATATTTATAAAGGCTAAACTGCCTGGATGAGCTATGTTTATGTAAGTAAAACTTTTTTTTCACTCAGATGATATCCATTATTTTCAAGTATTTAATGATTTGGTGATGGGTGCGGCAACAGAAAACAAGTCTTGTTCCTTTTAAAAAGTGGAAATAGATTTGTTTTTCAAATTAAAAAGTGTCTTAGTGTAAAGTGTTGGCTCTGTAGTCCTGCCATGAGTAAATACTTTACTATTGTTCATAGTTTGTTGTTCTAAGCTTCTAAGATTTTTTTCTAAATATACTCACAAAATATACACACTCACATGCATTTTTAAAAAATGAAATCACAACACAATATTCTGCTTTGTGGCCTGTTTTTTCACTTATTATATCATGCCCACTTTCTGTGTTAATAAATATAGACCTATAGTTTTTAATGGATTGCTCAGCTGGTAAAAAATCCTCTTGCAGTGCAGGAGACCCTGGTTTGATTCCTGGATTGGGAAGATCCCCTGGAGAAGGGAAAGGCTACCCACTCCAGTATTCTGGCCTAGAAAATTTCATGGACTATATAGTCCATGGGGTTGCAAAGAGTTGGATGTGACTTTAAAAAAAAAAAAAAAACACACACACATTGCTTATATCACCAGTCTTTTATAGATGATCATTTAAGTTACTCCTCATTTCTCACTGCTATAAACAAAATTTGCATGAATGTCCTGTATGCTCGAATTGGTTTCTTTGAATATACTACTAAGTGGAAAATCACTAGATCACTGGATATAGCTATTTAAAAAGCAAATTTCTGTTTACCAAACATAACTTCGATTAAGTTTAAATATAATCTACCATTTACATGTTGATTTTTTTCCACTACATTAGTTACAAAATGTTCCTATTCTAAAATAATCTATAAATAAAACTGAAATAAATGAGAATTTCTGGTTCACAGAAAATCTTGGTTATCCCAGAAAAAAATTTTTGTTATAGTTCATCAAGTACTTCTGAAAAATGTAATGATTTACTAAAATTCATTTTTTTCCTACCACATCTTCCCACAAAATAAAAGATTACAAGAATGACCATAAAAGGACTAAGTGTTTTTTAATATCATATTCCTTAAGGTATAATATGTATACAGTAAAATCATCCTTCCTAGTGTACAGATTTATGAGTTTTGACAAGAACTTATGGTCTCATAACCATAATCAAGATGGAGAAAAGTTCCTTCACCCCAACAATTTCCATCATGCTTCTCTATTGTCATTCCTACACCCAACTCAGGCACTGGCGACCGCTGATCTGGTTTCTATTCCTACAGTTTTGCCTTCCCTAGAACCTCATTTAAAAAGATTCATGAAGACTTTAGAAATTGGCTTCTTTTTTCAGCATGATGACTTTGAGATGTATCCTGGTTATTGTGTGTACCAATAGTCTTTTCCTTTTTGTTGTTGAGTAATATTGCACTGCATGAATGAAACACAGTGTGTTTCTTCATTCACCACTTGGAGCATATTTGGGTTGTTTCCATTCTTGGTGATTATGAATGAAGTAGATAGCAACACTCACATACAGGTTTTATTTCACCATAACTTTTCATTTCTCATAGGTAAATACCGAGGACTAGAACTGATGAATTTTATTTGTGCTGTGCTAAGTTGCTTCAATCATGTCTGACTCTTTGCAACCCTATGGACTGTAGCCCACTAGGCTCCTCTGTCCATGGGATTCTCCAGGCAAGAATACTGGCTGTGGGTTGCCATGCCTCCCTCCAGGGGATCTTCCCAACCCAGGAAGCAAATCCCCATCTCTTGATTCTCCTGCAGTGAGCCCTCTACAGTTGAAGCAGAGTCCTAACCATTGGACTGCCAGGAAATTTCCACCAATATCTTAGTTAGAACCTTACAACAGAAAATCAACAAGATGTTGGTTGAAGAACAATCCTTTGCCACCTTGACCATTGCTCTGATTTTCTTTCCCAGTAGACATCAGCTTTTAACGGAAAGTGAAGGAGTTATTTAAATCGGCTATGACTCATCAGGGGAGAGAGTAATGAACAACTTCTTCCTGCCCTTCTACAGGAGGGTGCTTAGCTTTGTGTTCAGCCAGTCATCTAATCACTATGGTAACACCCTCTTTCTCTCCCACTCTGGAGACCTCAGCAGATAGAAAGAAAAGAAAAGAAAAATCACTGCTGAATTTGCATTGGAAGTCCAATAATACTTTGCAATAAAAACCTCAATGACTAATACATGCACGAGGACCAAGGCATAGGGATTGAGGACAGTGGCCTGATAGAAATGAGCAAAATTAGCCCAATATTTACAGTAGTCATCTTTTCACTCTTTAGCAGCATGGGAAATCAATGACCCAGAACTCAGGAAGCTGGTAGATGAGCAGAGGTTAACACCAAATAGGAGAATTTCCTCTTTTCCAAAGGAGTAACAAAGAACTGGAGCTTTCCACTGCAAGCCTGCCAGGTTTTCATTAGGACTGCTCCCAGCTGACCTGCCCAACAGCCCCCCACCCTGACGTTGCCTCCATGGTTGTTCACGATCTCTTTTTCCCTCCTTTTCTGCCCCCCTCCACCTGTCTGCTCTTTTCTCTCCCTCATTCTCTTCTCTTTGCTTCCGTTTCCCTTCAGGGTTTTGTTTTTTTTTTTTTTTTGGCTGCATGGGTCTTAGTTGCAGCACGCAGGATCTTCGATCTCTGTTACAGCATGTGAACTCTTAGTTGCGGCCTGTGGGATCTAGTTCTCTGACCAGGGATTGAGCCAGGGCCTCCTCGATTGGGAATGTGGAGTCTTTGCCACTCACTGGACCAGCAGGGAAGTCCCTCCTTTCGCATTTGATTTTGAGTCACTGCTTGCCTGGATGATCCATCCATCCTGCAGGGGAATTCAGTCCCAGGACATCCCCCCAGCCACAGTTCACGTCTCCTCCCCTCCTACCATATCACTGGGGATGGACACTTGGACACTGCAGTGTCTGGAAAGGGGATCCGGTTAATCCTCATCCCAGCATTTGTTTTCACAGGCTATCCAGCCACGTGTTATAGAGTCACTGAGTCAGAATAACTTCATTACCCTGGTCTGGCTAGATCATTTGCATATCCATTTCCTCTTTTTCTTTACCAACCCAAACCCAAACCCAAAGTTTAGTAAGTGAAACAGCCATGTGTTGAGTCATAAAATACTACATTTACCACCTTTCCAGGAAGGACAGCCTGACCAGTAAGAGTGAATGGTTTATGGGCCGAGGCTTCATGAAAAGTGTGTTAAAAGAGGGCTGCCAGCTGAGACCCACCCTTCCACCTTTCCTCCTATGTTACCAGCTGAATTGTGTTCCTTTCCAACATGCATATGGAAAAGCCCTAATCCCTAGAATGTGATTGCATTTGGATATAGGGCTCCTAAAGAGGGAATTAAGTTAAAACGGGAATTAAGTTATAAGGGTAGCTCCTAATCCAATATGACTGGTGTCTTTATAAAAAAAGGAGATTGGGACCCAGACATAGAGATACACAGAGGGAATACAGTGAAAAGACAGAAGGAGAAGGTGGCCGTCTACAAGGAGAGCGGCCTCAGAAGGAACTAACCTTGTCAACACCTTGACCTCTGGCTTCAGACCTATGAGACATTTCTGTTGTTTAAGCCACCCAGTCCATGGTACCTTGTTATAATAGCACTAACAAACTAATATCCGTTCTTTCGTCTTCTGCAAAGTGATTGTGGTAGGAGGAGCAGCAGTACCTGTCTTGAAACCACGAAAGACCCTGTGTCCCTTGTTAAGGGTGTGGAGCAGAAAGTGAGAATAAACCTGGACACAGGTGACACTCTAGCCCATCTTGTTCAGGCTTCCGTAGTTTCAGGTCTCTATTAGCAGCCAACTGCAGTTCCTAAGAAAGTAGCTGGTGTCCAATTTTGCACTTTTTACTCAGACAGTTAGAATCTCTAACCATCCTTGCAAAATCCTCCCTCCACCTCCTCTCTAATTTCCTGGGAAATCTGCTGGCTTCCTCTCATTGTCTTCCTCCTAGGAGAGCCCCTCCCTGTTAGGCCATTTGGAGCGTCTCCACCAGGGTCGCTGCTAACGGTGTCTTTGGGAGATCTCCAATATCAGCCCCTAATATGCTCTCTCCCACATCTAACCCCGGTGCCCAAGAAAGCTGGCCTCTGCCCCAGCTCTGTGTCATCGTGTGCCATGAACTCTGAAGGAGCAGGGTCTCAGTGCTCTAAAGTTTCTCAGTAAACCAGCTCCTCCAGCTTCCAGCTTAACCCCTGCAGAGAGCTGGGCAGAACACCAATCCTCCGATCTTTGTCCCTCTCTTCAGTTACTTCAAAGTTAGATCATCATTCATTCACTTGTCCCTTTCCCAAAATGTTTGCACCAGAAGAAGCATTCATGGAAATCAGTTGCACTTAAATCAAAATTACCCCCCACCAAAAAAAAGCTCTTAAATTACAAATTCCAGAGCTCTACTACAATATTCAGGAGTATACCCAATTTCAAAAAGATCCAATGACCTTGACATTTGGCTGGTGTTGCTCATTAATGTAGTGACTCTGGCAAAAATGTTTTATCTATGAGAGCCTGAGGGCTTCCCTGGTGGCTCAGACAGTAAAGAATCTGCCTGCAATGCAGGAGATGAGGATTTGATCCTGGGATAGGGAAGGTCCCCCGGAGATCTACCCACTCCAGAATTCTAGCCTGGAAAATTCCATGGACAGAGAAGCCTGGAGGGCTATAGTTCATGGGGTCCAAAGAATGGGATATGACTGAGAAACTAACACTACATGAAAGTTGAAAGCATTCTGAAGCAGTCTCAAAGTTTACAGTGTCCCCTGTACTAAGAAATGACTATATCTGAGGAAGGGTTTGGCCACTTGAGGCTAAGAACAGACTCATTGGAAAAGACCCTGATGCTGGGGAAGATTGAAAGTAGGAGGAAAGGGGACAACAGAGGAGGAGATGGTTGGATGGCATCACCAACTCAATGGACGTGAGTTTGAGCAAGCTCTGGGAGTTGGTGATGGACAGGAAAGCCTGGCGTACTACAGGGGTCGCAAAGAGTTGGACACAACTGAGCGACTGAACTGAACTGAGAAAGGGTAGAAAGCATTAAGTGATTACCAACCAGTTCACCTTTCTCCCTTGAATTTTGGAAAACCATTTCACTGATTATTTTGCAGCAGGATTCTTTTAATCTGAAAGAACCTCTTTTCCAAGCTGAAGTGAAGCAAACACGGCAAGGTTCACAGTGGCTCTTTCATGGAAGAAGAATTTTGAATTATTATTCCTTCTTTATATTTTCCTGTAATTTTCAAAGTTTCTATAATGAGACAGCATGGATGCTATATGCAGAAAAAGGTGCTGTTTACCCTTCAGATTGATCTTTTAAAAAAAATCCAATTCAAACCATTAGGTATTTCTATTGTTTTCTTCTTGGGTAGAAAAGTTGATAAGCCAGCAGCTTGCATTCATGAACGTTACTAACATGACTATCAGACAGTACCTTCTGAAGCACAGAAGAATTTTCCCCCATTTTGCATCCTTGTTCACTTGGAGTTTTAGACAATGTGAACATAACCTAAATAATAAAAATCATACAATGAAAAATAGATATTCTAGAACAGGAAGAAATAATTGGCAATTGCATAAGAAAGTCAGTTTGAAAAGTCACACTTACATATTGCCCTGGGGAAGCTGAGCATGTGACAACATGAAACAAAATGTGCTTTACTGAGACTGCTCAAGCAGTCATTTTCTATGAAAAGAGAATTTATGAAATCGAGAGAAGAAATGTACTGAAAGCCAGTTGTCTACATACTACATGGGATTCTTAACAACTAGTGGGAAAGAGCCCTTGACTTAACTGGAATAATTTTTTTTATCTAATCTCTTCCCCTTTGGTTTCCTTCTCTGTAAAGCAGGGATGGTAATGCTGAGGCATTATGACAATTGTGAAACATTCACACATTTATCTAATTAGCAATAATTTGATTTCGATGTGATGGGTCGAGGAGCTGAAGGTAGCGTCAGTATTAGCCCACCCTTTTGTTTCTCATTTTTTCTTCCTCTGTTTGGCTTTTGAGAACTGCAGTCCCTTTCATTTCTCCATCTCTTTGTGCACTTAAGGGTGTAACTGTAGGGAAAGCAGTCACTGTTGCTTCTGCAATTCATCCTACTGAACAAATAAGGACTTTTGTCCACAAGCTCCCCACTCATTTTTCCCTGTGGTCCTAGTCTTTTCAACCTCGAGATTCTTTTTCCTCAGTGTACTGAAACAGGGTATTTTGGAGGAAGAACCCCCCTGTCCACCTCGGGGGCTGAGATACCTTTGGTTCCTCTAGACCAGGGTCCACCTTAGCCTGCAGCCCACGCCTCATGACAAAGATGAGAGGCAGCAGTTACTGATCACTGCCATGTACCTCTACTCTCTGCTTAATAGCTCACCTATCTTGCTTACTCACCTGAAACTGCCGTTGCTGGAATCCAGAAGTGGTTGAACACCAGTGATTTCATAGGGCTCAGCTTAATAGTTCTCATTATCATTATGCCCAACTTATACATGAGGAAACTCTTTTTTTCTGTTAAAGCCCTGGGTCTTCCTCCTCTTGCCTCCTGAGAGACTTGAGGGAAAGAGTCCAGCCTGGGAAGCACCATTTTATGAAAGAAGGCTCTGTCCAGGCAGGGCCCCTAACCACTGGCCCTCAGTCTCAGTCCTTCCTGCACCATGCTGGCTTCACTCCCCAGTCACAACCTGGAGATGACACTCTGGAATTAGTCATTTTTAGTCTCTACAAAGCATCACTTTAAAGCATTCTTGTTTGTCTCTGACAGTGTTTTTGTTGGTGCCACAGCAATTAATGGTAAAATAAATAATTTTTATTCAAGTTCGTTATAGAGCTTGTCACCCTCTGGAATAAAATTAATTGGATACTAGAGTGGGTTGCCATTGCCTTCTCCGAGGAATAAAATTAATTGGATAGATACATTGCATGCATCCATGTATAGAGATTTATCTGACTCACAGTCGTATATATCCTCTCTAGTTCTTTCTCTCTGGCTCTATTTCTTTTTTGGTTGGGGGGGGGTGTTTCTGATGGTTACCTGCTCAATGAATGAACATGCTTATTCTAACACTTGAGAACATTTTAAGTTTGAAAATCTGTGCCAAAGTCCATTTCTCTCTTCTCTGGACTTCTGGAAGACTTATTAGACATCTATTTATTTTTGCAAATAAATGTTTATTGAGCACTGAGATGGTTAACTCTGTGTGTCAACTGGGTGGGGTTATGATGCCAATTGTTTGGTTAAATGCTGGCCAAGATGTTACTGAGAAGAAGCTATTATGCCTGAAGACTGCTACAGAGAGACTCAGCTTGGGTTTCCAGCCTGCTAGACTACTCGGTGGATTTCAGACTCAAGACTATGATACCAAATGTTACCTGAATATCTGGTCTACTAATTTCAGTCTTGCCAGCTCCCACAATCAAGTAAGCCAATTCTTGAAAATCTATCTGCCTACCTACCTACCTATCTATCTATGTAATTGGTTTTGTTTCTCTGGAAAACTGATGGAAACAAGCACCGCCGGTGTGCTAGGCACTGTGTTAGCCAGTGAGGACCTGGATAAGCTCCTTGATGAGATGGCTTTTCTTCACTGCAAAAGAAACATGTTAAAAGAGAAATTAAACCTCAGTGTAAGGTCTGTTAGAGTGAGAATAAAGTGCTGGGAAGATGAAAAAAGGGGTGACTAATTCTGCCTGAGGGGATGAAGAATTTGACCTTGTTGAGGTGACCTGATCTCTAAAGGTAAGCAGGGCTTCTCGGGGCTGATTAAGGCTGGGGGAGGTATCAATCAGAGAGAGGTGCTATAGGAACCACTCACCAAGCCCAGGGACTTCTGACTCAAGGTCATGTCCTAAACCCCAAATGTATGCATTACAAAGTGCTGTGAGACCAGAATATAGAAGTTTGAGACCAACTTGTGGAGACTGTATTGAAACTGAGATGCCCAATGTTGAACATTTCTAAGCCAAAGTTGGCAGTGAAGTGAAGTTTAGAGTTAAGCAGTAGCTGGGACTTTGAGGTAAAAGGCAAAAATAAATGTCATTTCAATATAGGAGAAAATTGTCCATTTTGCAAATAGAAAAGAATGTCAGGAGAATGTAGCTCTCTATCCAACAAACATTTAATGAGTACTTACTTTAGGCCAAGAAATATTCTAGGACCTAGCCACAAGTAAGATACAGTCCTTAAGCTACATAGTCAAGGAGGGGAAGGAGCAGAAAGTAATTACTTATTTCCCAGCTCATCCAATCCAAAATTAATCACATGGTGGTCATGTCCTCAAAGTCAACCATCTCCTTGCAAAGCCTCCCAGTCATTTTCAGGAACTCTGGTGACATCTAGCATCACCTTCATCTTCTGCTCTTTTCACTCAGACATGGCCAACTCTTTGGGACTTCATGGACTGTAGCCCACCAGGCTCCTCTGTCCATGGAATTCTCCAGGCAAGAATACTGAAGTGGGTTTCCATTTTCTTTTCCAGGGGATCTTCCCAACCCAGGGATTGAACCAAGGTCTCCTGCACTGCAAGTAGAGTCTTTACTGTCTGAGCTACCAGGGAAGCCCGTGTTCTGCTCTGGCTCCTTTCAAAGAAGTCTGTTGTTGAGGCCTCTGCCTTCAGACCATCAGCCTCAAGCCATTTCCATGCTCCCACTCTCCTCTTCAAGGCACATGCCTCCAACCTCTGTGTTGGAGACGATGGTGTCACACATGTATACTTACATAAAAAAAAATTTTTAAGCTGTTTGTATTAGTTTTCTATGGCAGCTGTTTAAAAAATTACCACATACAACTTGTCATTAAGAATTAGAATTAAAAAAAAAAAAAAGAATTAGAATGATAGGAATTCCCTGGTGGTTGAGTGGTCAGAGCTCAGAGCTTCCACTTCAGGGGCACAGGTTTGATCTCTGGTCTGGATGCATGCCTCACAGTGTGCTCCCCAACCCGAAAAAGAGTTAGAATGATAGATAATAAGTATTGGTAAGGATGCGTGGATGGGAACATCAGCAGTAGTGATGGGGTTCAGGACAAACTACCCCAAAACACTGAATGGCATATTGAATCTCTTAAGCTGAAGGAATCTGAGAAAACAGCAGAAGCAAAAAGATCACTCTGACCCCATACTCCTTACTCTTCTTTCCTGAAACGGGTCATAAAACTCCCATGTGGAAGGTATCCTCCCTGCACCAGGAGGAAGACATTCTTATCACCTGAGACAGGAAATTTGGGGTCAAAAAATCTGTAAAAACAATGCTTGTTAAATAACCCTTGTTAAAATAACGCTTGTCTTAAGATGGCAGAGGAATAGGATGGGGAGACCACTTTCTCCCCCACAAATTCATCGAAAGATCACTTGAACGCTGAGCAAATCCCACAAAACAAATTCTGAACGCTGGCGGAAGACACCAGGCATCCAGAAAGGCTGCCCATTGTCTTCAAAAGGAAGGCAAGGGGAAATCTTGGCCCCAGAGACAGCATTCTCTACCAAACTGCAAGCAGGCTCCCAGTTGCTAACAAAGTCTTCCTGGGATACTGGACAGTTGACATCNTGTGTGTGTGTGTGTGTATGTATGTGTGTGTATGTGTGTGTACATGTATATGAATATGTGGTTATTTTCTTCTCAAATGAGTCAGTCTGGAAATATATATATAGTGTCATGTATTGTGAATCTTATATACTTTGTATCTTTATCATTGGCTGCTTTTATTTTTAGGATTTTTTTTAAATCAAGTGAATATTTGCTTGCATACATTTTGTATATATAATGATTATTATATAGTTTTTTTAATTGATAAAAGTAGCTTTAAATTTCTAAATACAAAATTTATAGAAAAATATATAAACATTTTAAAAAGTAAACATTCATTATGTTAAAAATAAGAAATGACCACTGTTTATTCCTTAGTATATATAATTCCAGAATTTATTTCTATGTAAGATTATAGACACAAGTATATATTAGGTTTTTTGGTACTTGTCATGTATGACAAGGATAGACTCACAGTGGCCTATAATTTATTTTTAATCTAAATGACACTATCAGATTAATAAACAGTAATATTCATGTTCTGTGATATTTATTTTAAGATTAACTCTGTAGAACATGCTGTTGTCTTTTAAGCAGAACTGATACAAAGGCACATAACTTAAGAGCATCTAGGCTTTTATACTTTGATCATATCTTTGTCTGTCTTTAAAACTAAACACAGCATCTCAAAAATGTTAACTTGGATGAATCACCTTCTTGACATTGTGCTCATGTGCCCCTTAATTTCTGCTAACCTAAACATCATTCTGGGAACATCATGGCTAACTAAAGAAGCTTGATTGCCATCTGGCTCTGCAAGGATTGAGTCATCAGCCACAGGAGACCTTGACCTTTTAGAACCTAACATACGCCATGACAGCCTTTAAGGCCTAAATTCCATTTATCAAGAAGCTGAGACATCGCCTAGGAGGAACTGAGATCATCTTCCGTGGGTGTCAGGACTTGACCAATTAGCATGTTTCCCATAGCCTGGTTTGAGCCTGTCAGGACGTAATGGACATCCCCCAAGAAAGCCCACGTGCACGAAAATTTAGCCAATTAGTAGATGCCCGGAAACCCTTGCAACCAATCCGCCTTTGTCAACTCCCTGTCTTTGTTCTAAATCTATAAATACTGCTGTAATTCAGGGCTCGGGGCCCTTGTCGAATTCCACTGTGCTGGATGACACATGGGCCCTAGCTCAAGCTTGCGATAAAACCCCTTTCATGCTATTGCATTGCTGTGGACGTCTTATTCTCTCAGTTCTGGGGACTCGGACTCTGGGCATAACAGACTTTTAACACACCCTGAGAGGAATTGAGCAGAGATCAGGAATGAGGCACTCTGTGCTCAGGAACACTAGCAGAACAGCACTTCAGATAGATATTTTCAGGAGAAATGTTTTATGAATCTGTGTTCTTACATCTTCCAATACTTAGAAAAGCACTGAAACAAGTAACTAAGGTAGCTGTTCTTTGTGACCAGCAGCAGCCTTCTACAGAGCTATGTGCTTGGTTGCTTGTACCCCTTTGTCAAAATCACATGTNGGCCCTTGTCGAATTCCACTGTGCTGGATGACACTTGGGCCCTAGCTCGAGCTAGCAATAAAACCCCTTTTATGCTATTGCATTGCTGTGGATGTCTTATTCTCTCATTCTGGGGACTCGGACTCTGGGCATAACAGTGTCTAACTCTGTGACCACACAGACTGTAGCCTACCAGGCCCCTCTGTCCATGGAATTTGCCAGGCAAGAGTACTGGAGTGGGTTGTATTTCCTTCTCCAGGGGATCGAATCTCCATCTTTTGCATTGGCAAGAGGATTCTTTACCATTGAGCCACCAGGGAAGCATCTAAACCCCTAAATTCCCATCATATGAGATCTTGAACTCAGAATGCAGTTGAGCCATGCTGGACTTAGGACTACAAAACTGTGAGCTAATGAACTGGTGTTGCTCAAGCAGCTAACAACAATGTAGAAGAAGGAAAATAAAAAGAGAGGGAGGAGGAGGTGTCTGGGGAGAAAGGAGATGAGGGAAAGAGGGGGAAATGACTTGAACAGATATAGCACCAAAGATGTATGGGTTGAAAATAAGCATATGAAAACATGTTCAACACCATTAGTATTATGGAAATGGAAATTAAAAGTATGATGATATACCACTATAGACTTAGTTAGATGTCTAAAATTAAGACTGATCCTCAAGTGTGGCAAGGATGTGAAATAACTGGAACTCTCATAAGCCGCTTATGGGAATGTTAAATGTTATAACTACCTTGGAATAAGTCTGGCAGTTTCTTAAATATTAAACACTACCAAGTGACTCAGCCATCCCACTCCTAAGTATTTAAACAAGATATATGAAAGTTTATGTTCAAATAGAGCCTTCTTATAAGTGTTGACTGCAGCTTTGTTTGTAAGCTGGAAACAATTTAAATTCTGTTCATCAACAGATCAATGGAAAAACACATGGTAATATAGCCATAGAAATAGAATATTACTCAGAGAAAGAGATGAAAAGAAATGAACTATTAATATGCACAAAACATAGAATTTCAAAATAATTATGCTCAGTGAAAGAAAGCAACTCTCACCCCTGAAAAAGTGCATAGTGTTATTTCATTGAGCTTCCATTTATGTAAAATTCTAGAAAATGAAAACCTATCTCTCCTGAGAGGAAGCAGATTCAGTAGTTTCCTGTGTCACTTTGCAATATAAATCAGGGGAGACACTTGGCCAAAATTATCAAAGGTAATGGATCACAACCTTCCAGCCCAGCACTGGCATGTGATCAACTCAGGGAGGAGGTACGGAGGAATGAGAGGCTCCTGATCCAGGTTCCCATTGGTGTTCAGCTTGGAACTGATGAATCTAATGTTGACATCATTTATCCATTTCAATCCAAGGACTGACTCTCTGGAACTGATTGCCAAGAAAATAAATGCCTTAGCTTCACATCTACTATTGCAGACAACCTCTTTTCCGATTAGTTTGTATATCACAGGGCAAGATCTTCACACATGTGAGGGTGAAGATCTTTGTTGTTTTGTGCACTGAGATTTCAATCCTTTTGTTGGAGCAAAACATGAAAAAATGAAACAGAATGAAAAGAACAAGAAAAAAAATAAAAGAATGTAGAGTATCAGAAAGAAACAAACGAAGGCTATGTGTAAGGTCATAAATGTATAACTCACTTGTAATTATTAAATAAGTTATAAAATTTAATTAAATTTATTGTAAAAGTTTTAAATGAATTGATTTTTGTCATTTANTTTGTTTTTTTAATATTGTATTTTTGAGAGTCTAACCTCTACTCTAGATTTTTAATCTTTGTTTTTTGGTGTTTGTTATCAATTTTGTACCTTTAAGAATCCAATCTTCAGTACCCATTTTTACTGAGGAGTGTGATTACTGTCCTGATTGCCCTCTCCCCCTTTTGACTCTCCTTTTTCTACCCCAGGTCACTTCTATCCCCTCCCTCCCACTTCCCTTCTCTATCCAACTCTGTGAATCTCTTTGGGCATTCTGGGCTGTGGAGAACACTTAGGAAACTGATTACTGGCTAGATCTGTCTNAGGAGTGTGATTACTGTCCTGATTGCCCTCTCCCCCTTTTGACTCTCCTTTTTCTACCCCAGGTCACTTCTATCCCCTCCCTCCCACTTCCCTTCTCTATCCAACTCTGTGAATCTCTTTGGGCATTCTGGGCTGTGGAGAACACTTAGGAAACTGATTACTGGCTAGATCTGTCTCTCTCCTTTTGATTCCACCTCTTCTCCTGGTCACCTCTATCTCCTTCTTCCCTGTTCTCTTCTCTTTGTAACTCTGTGAACCTCTCTGGATGTTCCAGACTGTGGAGAGCACGTAGGTAATTATTTACTGGCTAGATTGTTCTCGCCCCTTTTGATTCCCCCTCTTCTCCTCTGATCACCTCTATCTCCCTCCTCCCTCTTCTCTCTTCCATGTAACTCTGCAAACCTCTGTGGATGTCCCTCACTGTGGAGAATCTTTTCTCCGTTAACCTAGATGTTTTATTATTGGTGCAGTATCACTGGAGAAGTCTTGAGGCTACTGTAAGAGTAAGACTGAAAACCAGAGGNAGTTAGCCTTCTGGGAAGAATAATGTATCTAGGACGACACCCCTGCCAGTACACTCCTGCCACAGGGGACTTTTCCCCTCCTCGTCTCCTGCCCAAGGCAAGTATATCTCTATTATGATGAGTTGCTTACTCTTTCCTAACCTTCTGGGATTTATTCCTGCATGTATGGACGGCCACAGAAAAGACATACTTCCATTACATATCATGTTTCCTATTTAATATTCATCATGTGACATTTAACATCCTGTTACATGTAATATTTAGTAGTCATTGAACTACTTGGAGCCAGGTTTTGTGCTAGGGTGTCCTGCATGTGTCCTCTTTGAACCTCAAGACTGCTCATCAAGACAGATATTAACTTTGAAGAGAATGACTGTGGGAGAGAAGACAGAAAGAAAGAGGCCAACCCACAGTGATCAAGTGACTTAAGCCAGGAAACCATCTTTCTGTATCAGGTTGCCTCTGGGAAACTCGAAACACATATTATCATCCTTTGTTTGCTTTTTGTTACTACTCCACCTCATCTTTGAAGTCAGTATTGGTACACCTAGCTTAGACATTGCAAACAACTGAGCTTGGCTCTGCACTCTGAGATTTCCACTGGGAATTGCTTTGCGTCAGACTGGTGAAAGAAACCAAATCCCATGGGTTCCCTCCTACACCATTGCTGGCTCCTGCTTTTAGCTCATTGGCTGTTTCATTTGGAGTCTTTTAAGAAACGACTGCTCTTCTTGTTCTCCCTTGAGTAAAGTTTATTTCACAAGTTGAGACATAACATGAAGGGCATCATTCAAGGGATATCAACAGTATATGGTACAGTTATTT
This sequence comes from Neotragus moschatus, assembly GCA_006410615.1. NCBI lineage: Eukaryota > Metazoa > Chordata > Mammalia > Artiodactyla > Bovidae > Neotragus > Neotragus moschatus. Next base: position 2,435,000 of record SJYA01001305.1, on the reverse strand, counting down.
CATTCTGGAAAATCCTTAAATGGAAATGTGCAGCTTTTGCCAGGAGGTTGGTTTTCATCACAAGCTGTCTCTTTTCCAGATCAGATATTTAGAGAAGCAGAATGTGTTCAGCCCTGTGGGAACTCTCCAGAGTGAGCTCAGGACAGAACACAGACTGCATTTCCACTTACAAGTGTGTTCCCTTTGGGCTATTCCGAGTGTGGAGTGAAGATACCTGGCAACCCTCTTCTGATACCTTAATTTAAGCAAAGTGTGAGTTGGGACAAGAGTGGGAACAAGTAGGAACCTTCCTTGAGTAGGAACAAGACAGCCTTACTTTGGCTGCTAGATGTTAAGAAGGAACCCTCTATTGAAGATTGAGGGAGTGCAGGTCTGTTGTGTGGTGTTGTTAAACCTAGCTGATCAAAAAAAAAAAAAAAAAAAACCTAGCTGATCAATTCTCGGATACCTCTCTCTAAGCAATCTCTTTGGATGTCTTTTTTTTTTCCTAGTAAGACTTATAGAGTTTAACTCTGAGTATTATTAAACACAAATTGAAGTTTTTAAACTTGACAGCCTATTTAATTGCTATATTTTCAGAAANAAAAAAAAAAAAAAAAAAAAACCTAGCTGATCAATTCTCGGATACCTCTCTCTAAGCAATCTCTTTGGATGTCTTTTTTTTTTCCTAGTAAGACTTATAGAGTTTAACTCTGAGTATTATTAAACACAAATTGAAGTTTTTAAACTTGACAGCCTATTTAATTGCTATATTTTCAGAAAAGCTTATTTTCAAATAAGTAAATAAAATGACTCTAAAGGCAATATTTTTTCCTAAAAATTAGTTTTATTGAGATGCAATTTACATACAATAAAATTCACTCATTTTAAATGCAGACTCGATAGGTTTTGACAAATATAGACAGTCCTATAATCATGACTCCAAAGAAGATGTAGAACATTCCATCACCCATAAAGTGACTCAGGCCCATTTGTAGTCTTTCCCCTTCCCCAGCCTCCAGGCCCAGGTGACCAATGACTTTCTGTCACAGTGATTTTAGAAATGGAAGTTCTTCTTTCACTCAGCATGATGCATATGAGATTTATCACTGCGTTGGTACGTGTCAGCAGTCTGTGTCATCTTATTGATGAGTAATATTTCACTGTAGGGAATGGAATTTGTTTTGTGATTTTTTTTTTAACATTACAATTTGTTTATTCATTTGACAGTTGCTGGACATTTGGATTATTTCCAGTGTTTACTATTGTGAACAAAGCTGCTATGAACATCTGAGTAGAAANTCTGTCACAGTGATTTTAGAAATGGAAGTTCTTCTTTCACTCAGCATGATGCATATGAGATTTATCACTGCATTGGTACGTGTCAGCAGTCTGTGTCATCTTATTGATGAGTAATATTTCACTGTAGGGAATGGAATTGGTTTTGTGATTTTTTTTTTTAACATTACAATTTGTTTATTCATTTGACAGTTGCTGGACATTCGGATTATTTCCAGTGTTTACTATTGTGAACAAAGCTGCTATGAACATCTGAGTAGAAGTCTTTGAGTGGATAAATGTTTTCATATCTCTTGCAAAAATATCTAGTGAGTTCTTGGGATGTATGGTAAGTGTATTTAATTTTACTTTTTAAAAGTCCACCAAAAATTAGTATTGTCATTCATTGAATTTTATCATTCTAGTGGTTTCTAATGTTTGTCTTACAGTGGTTTTAATTTACATTTCTCTAAGGAAAAATGATGTTCAGCACCTTTTCATGTGCTTATTTGCCAGTTTTTAAAATATTATTCTGTGAAATGTCAGTTCTACTCTTTTGCCCATTTTAAATTGCATTGTTTATCTTATTATTGGATATTAATGTATATATTTTAAATATAAGTTTTTAATAAGATACGAATTTTACAAATGTTTTCCCTATTTGGCTTGCCATTAATTTCCTTAATAGTGTTTTTGGAAGAGCAAAAGTTTTTCATTTTGATGTAGTCAAGTCTATTCATTTTTATTTTATGGTTATAATTTTGTTTTCTACCTAAGAAACTGGTGCCTAGCCTAACACCATGAAGATTTTCTCATTTATTTTCATCTAGAAAGGTTATAGTTTGTGCTCTTATGTTTATATCTGTGGGATTCCCTGGCAGCTCAAAGAATGCAAAGCAGAAGAGCCAGGTTCAATCCCTGGGTAGAGAAGATCCTCTGGAGGAGGACATGGCAGCCCACTCCAATATTCTTGCCTGGGAAATCCCACGGACAGAGGAGCCTGGCGGGCTGCAGTTCATGGGAAAATGAAGAGTTGGACACGACTGAGCAACTAAGCATGTAGGCATGAAGATATAAAATAGATTACTAGTAAGAACCTGCTGTATAGCACAGGGAACTCTACTCAACACTCCTTAATAGCCTATATGGGAAAAGAATCTAAAAAAAAAAAAAGAAGTGATCTTTGTGTATGTATAACTGAATCACTTTGCTGTACACCTGAAATTAACACAACATTGTAAATCAACTATACTCTAATAAAAATTAAAAAAATAAAATAGAGATTAGTACCTATGTTTAGATTAAATGTACCAAATATGTTTCCTTGACACCTAAAATACTTGATACATGATAGTTTTTGCTTTCAGTGATTTAATTTGTTTATGTGGTACTCAGCCGTGGTCCTCATTTTTTGCCCTACTCACCTGCCCTACATATACAGATAAAGAACCCCTCTCACATAAGGGTGTTTATGTGTATTGCAACGTTGTAGAGATGGACAGGATTTTCGTGGGCATGATGCTGGCTAGGAATGCCTGAGGTCCTCACCTGGGCCTGTCCTCCTTGTGGCAGCCCCCTCAGACATCTTCCCACCAGCACCAGTGCTGCGGTAGGACCAGTCCTTGTGGTTTTTCTTGTGATTGCAAGACTCACCTAAGCAAAAGATCATCAGGGATCTTTCCAGAACAAGATTTGTTATCCACCATTCCTGGAGGGTTCATGGCACGCCTGAGGGCTACAGAGCAAGGTAGAGAGAGTGAGGGAGGGGTCTTGAACCTGGGGCTCTGCCTTTATTTGGATCAAAGGTGTGGTGCCTAGGGCTTTACAGGTTTACTCTTCATTGGCAAATTGAAAACATAACAGCAGAAATTAGGGTGCAGGAAGGGGAGAGCAGGATCTCTGAAGCTGTCAGTTATCTAGGTTTCCAGGGCTTTTCATATGGGGAAACTCATCAGTGTCGGCAGGCTGGTTCATTTTTCTAGTTTTTTAACTAGTAGCTGTGATATATCACTGGCAATATGTATACTCAAGATACGTATCTTTGAAATGGATGCCTTGACAATCAAAAGCTTGATGTTAGGTACTTCACTCAGATTTCCATCACAGAAACCTAAGAATTCAAAATAAAATATTAGATTTACCTCACTCCTAGAAAAGATCCTTCCATCAGTTTCAGGGGTCTTGAGTTCCAGCCTAATGCTATACAGCTGGGCCCTTTCTCTACTCTCTTATGCAACCCTTCCACCTCCAATTTTCTGTTCACTTCTGTTGCAGGAGGGCTTCCTGGAGGCTCAGAGGTTAAAGCGTCTGCCTGCGTCTGCCTGCAATGCTGGAGACCTGGGTTTGATTCCTGGGTCGGGAAGATCTTCTGGAGAAGGAAATGGTAACCCACTCCAGTATTCTTGCCTGGAGAATCCCACGGACAGAGGAGCCTGGTGGGCTGCAGTCCATGGGATAGCAAAGAGTTGGACATGACTGAGCGACTTCACTTACACTTTCTGTTGCAGGAAGGTAGACCTCTTCCTGGGTCTGAAAATGGGCTCTTGTCTAACACTTGGAAATGACTTGTCTGAGGAGACACATGCTGACAAGGCAAGAGATTTTATTGGAAAGGGGTGCCCAGGCAGAGAGCAGTAGGGTAAGGGAACCCAGGAGAACTGCTCTGCCATGTGGCTCACAGCCTTGGATTTTATGGCGATGGGATTAGTTTCTGGGTTGTCTTTAGACAATCATTCTGACTCAAAGTCCTTCCTGGTGATGCACCCCTTGTTTGGCCAAGATGGATGCCAGTGAGAAGGATTCT
>SJYA01001305.1:2414413-2426105 GCA_006410615.1 Neotragus moschatus | reverse complement strand
ATCTTCTGGAGAAGGAAATGGTAACCCACTCCAGTATTCTTGCCTGGAGAATCCCACGGACAGAGGAGCCTGGTGGGCTGCAGTCCACGGGATAGCAAAGAGTTGGACACGACTGAGCGACTTCACTTACACTTTCTGTTGCAGGAAGGTAGACCCCTTCCTGGGCCTGAAAATGGGCTCTTGTCTAACACTTGGAAATGACTTGTCTGAGGAGACACATGCTGACAAGGCAAGAGATTTTATTGGAAAGGGGTGCCCAGGCAGAGAGCAGTAGGGTAAGGGAACCCAGGAGAACTGCTCTGCCATGTGGCTCACAGCCTTGGATTTTATGGCGATGGGTTTAGTTTCTGGGTTGTCTTTAGACAATCATTCTGACTCAAAGTCCTTCCTGGTGATGCACCCCTTGTTCAGCCAAGATGGATGCCAGTGAGAAGGATTCTGGGAGGCGGTTGGACACATGGAGTCACTTTTTGATCTCCCTGTTGATGGTGACTTATTAGCTCTGTGTTCCTTACCAGGACCTCCTGTTAGAACTGGACATGGAACAACAGCCTGGTTCCAAGTAGGAAAAGGAGTGCGTCAGGGCTGTATATTGTCATCCTGCTTATTTAACTTATATGCAGAGTACATCATGCAAAATTCCAGGCTGGAAGAAGTACAAGCTGGAATCAAGATTGCTGGGAGAAATAGCAATAACCTCAGATATGCAGATGATACCACCCTTAGGGCAGAAAGTGAAGAGGAACTAAAGAGTCTCTTGATGAAAGTGAAAGAGGAGAGTGAAAAAGTTGGCTTAAAGCTCAACACTCAGAAAACATGGCATCTGGTCCCATCACTTCATGGGAAATAGATGGGGAAACAGTGGAAACAGTGTCAGACTTTATTTTTCTGGGCTCCAGAATCACTGCAGATAATGATTGCAGCCATGAAATTAAAGATGCTTACTCCTTGGAAGGAAAGTTATGACCAACCTAGACAGCATATTAAAAAGCAAGAGACATTACTTTGCCAACAAAGGTCTGTCTGGTCAAAGCTATGGTTTTTCCAGTAGTCATGTATGGGTGTGAGTTGGACTGTGAAGAAAGCTGAGCACTGAAAAATTGATGCTTTTGAACTGTGGTGTGGGAACGACTCTTGAGAGTCCCTTGGACTGCAAAGAGATCAAACCTCCATCCTAAAGAAGGTCAGTCCTGAGTGTTCATCGGAAGGACTGATGTTCAAGCTGAAACTCCAATCCTTTGGCCACCTGATGTGAAGAACTGACTCATTAGAAAAGACCCTGATGCTGGGAAAGATTGAAGGTGGGAGGAGAAGGGGATGACAGAGGATGAGATGGTTGGAGGGCATCACCGACTCAATGGACATGGGTTTGGGTGGACTCTGGGAGTTAGTGAAAGACAGGGAAGCCTGGCATGCTGCAATCCACGGGATCACAAACAGTTGGACACAACTGAATGACTGAACTGAATTGATCCTCAGTCGGCAAGCTAATGACACAACCAGAGGTGCCATGACAGTTCCAAGGAGTGGGCGATGGCCCAATTCCTGGAATCTCCACCCCTTCCCCTAAGTAGTTGGAATAATCCTTCCACTCATTATCATATGAAATTACCCAGGCTATAAAACCTCACCACACCACATTTTTCAGCCACACTTCCCCTCTGCAATGGCCCACAATCTGTCTGTGGAGTGTGCTCCTCTCTGGTGGTGATTTAGTTGCTAAGTCGTGTCCAACTCCTGCAACTCCATAGACTGTAGCATGCCAGGCTCTTCTGTCCATGGAATTCTCCAAACAAGAATACTCCAAGCAAGTGCTCCTTTCTGAATCTAAATAAATTAATCCACATCTTACCTATTATTTTGTCTCTCACTGAATTCTGTCTGCGATGAGACATTAAGAACTCAAGCTTCATTAGGACCTGAAACCGGGTACAGTGGGTTTTGACTGGGTTCAAGTCCCAGCCATGTGGGTTCAAGTTCCAATGTGAGATAAACGGTTTCAGCTCCCCAACCGAGGATGAAATGCGGGACCCCTGCTTTGGGAGCTTGGAATCTTACGTGCTGGACCACCAGGGAAGTCCTGAGACATGGAATAAAAGAGCCTTGATATCAGTTAATTCAATCCCCTTACTTCACAGATGTGAAAACAAAGCCATCACCTAACTGATAACACAACTGAGCCCAGAGTTGGGGATTCCTTGTTCCAAGTACATTCCATTGCCTGTGACAGTATGGCTGTCATACAGTCACTATCAGGAAAACAGGTCAAGTATGTGTGTTGTGATGAGGTCCAAAAGAGTCTAGAGAGTGCTGTGAAGAAGGAAATATGAGCCCTGGGGTCTCAGAGAACTTTGTTCAAATTACTAGACCTTCTGTTCTGATCTGAATGTTTGTGTCCCCCCAGTATTTGTATGTTTCTCCAGGTGATTGTATCAGGTGACAGGGCCTCTGAGAAGTGACTGAGTCCTGAAGACAGAGCCCTTATGAGCAGGATTAGCACCCTTATAAGAGAAGCCTCGGAGAGAATGTGCCCTAGCACTTCTGCTATGTAAAGTGACAGCAAAAAATAACCATCTAGGAAGTGGGCCCTTGCTGCTGCTGCTGCTAAGTTGCTTCAGTCATGTCCGACTCTGTGAGACCCCATAGACAGCAGCCCACCAGAATCCCCCTGGGATTCTCCAGGCAAGAACACTGGAGTGGGTTGCCATTTCCTTCTCCAATGCATGAAAGTGAAAAGTGAAAGTGAAGTCGCTGTCGTGTCCAACTCTTAGTGACTCCATAGACTGCAGCCCACCAGGCTCCTCCGCCCATGGGATTTTCCAGGCAAGGGTACTGGAGTGGAGGCCAAATCTTCCAGGGCCATGTTCTTGGACTTCTGAACCTACAGAACTGTGAGAAATAAATATTTGTGTGGTTTATAAGCTATCCAGTCTGTGGAATTTCATTATAGCGGTCTGAACAAAGACATATTCCTGCGTCCATTAATTTATCTATAAAAAGGAGCCTAATCCTTCCCTGGAAGGGCTACTCTGAGGATATTTTTAAAATGTAATAATATACATTAGATCTCTATCACTCCCTGGTGGCTCAGTCGGTAAGGAATCCACCTGCAAGGCAGGAGACCCTGGTTCATTCCCTAGGTTGGAAAAATCCCCTGGAGAAGGAAAGGTAAGCCACTCCAGTATTCTTGCCTGGGAAATCCCATGGACAGAGGAGCCTGGTGGGCTGCAGTCCACGGGGTCCCAAGAGTCAGACATGACATAGTGACTAAAGCACAACCACCACCCACTATGTCTAGAACATAGTAGGCAAAAACGGAATGCTAGTATCCTCCCTTTTCTCAGTCACAGCAGCATATAAGTTAGATTCAAGGCCAAATAACAGCAACCAGAAAAAGAACAATACATGTCAACAACAAAGAGCCAATCAAATACAAGAGCATTGCTGCTGGGCTGGTCCTTCACACTGCCAGCTGGCCGACTAGTGAAGGAAAATATATTTGAAGGAAGAGCTCTGTTCCAAGTTCTGTCTTAAATGATGGGCCATGCCAGGCCCTGCCTAAACATCCTTTCTACTGGCTCCCCAACCCATTTCCCAAGAGCAGGCTCCATCCTCTTCTAGTTCCCAGGTCCAGTCCTGACCTGGGACTAGATACACTCAGGTGACTCCAACTCCATGTGAGTCTCCCTGCCAGTCTACTTCTGACCTCTTGGCCAAGTCTTGATGTCTAGGCCTCTGCTTGCTCTCCTACCCTGTTCTTAGCCCCACTGACCTGATTTTTTGGGTTTCCCTGGCTTCCTTATCATTCTGACATTCACACCAGATAGGAAATTCATTACCTTANGCCACTCCAGTATTCTTGCCTGGGAAATCCCATGGACAGAGGAGCCTGGTGGGCTGCAGTCCACGGGGTCCCAAGAGTCAGACATGACATAGTGACTAAAGCACAACCACCACCCACTATGTCTAGAACATAGTAGGCAAAAACGGAATGCTAGTATCCTCCCTTTTCTCAGTCACAGCAGCATATAAGTTAGATTCAAGGCCAAATAACAGCAACCAGAAAAAGAACAATACATGTCAACAACAAAGAGCCAGTCAAATACAAGAGCATTGCTGCTGGGCTGGTCCTTCACACTGCCAGCTGGCCGACTAGTGAAGGAAAATATATTTGAAGGAAGAGCTCTGTTCCAAGTTCTGTCTTAAATGATGGGCCATGCCAGGCCCTGCCTAAACATCCTTTCTACTGGCTCCCCAACCCATTTCCCAAGAGCAGGCTCCATCCTCTTCTAGTTCCCAGGTCCAGTCCTGACCTGGGACTAGATACACTCAGGTGACTCCAACTCCATGTGAGTCTCCCTGCCAGTCTACTTCTGACCTCTTGGCCAAGTCTTGATGTCTAGGCCTCTGCTTGCTCTCCTACCCTGTTCTTAGCCCCACTGACCTGATTTTTTGGGTTTCCCTGGCTTCCTTATCATTCTGACATTCACACCAGATAGGAAATTCATTACCTTATCACCTTGGTTCCTCCGGAGTCAAAAATGACAATGGTGTCCTGGCACCTAATGGTTTCCCGAAAGGCTGTGCATAAGTTACTCTTTCTGTGCTTTCGTTATTCCTGAATCATCCAAAGGAACAGATTCCTAACCTATCAGGTTTTTTCCTGGGAACTTTGAGAACTTAATCAGGGTCAGAAACATTAAGAGCTAAGTCATTGCTGCCAATGTTCAGGAGAGAAAGCCACAGACTCTTCTTGTTTCTAAAGCACTGACCCTGTTACTGCCCCTCTTGAGGGTTGGCTGTTCAGTTCTGCTTTCTACTACCAACTTCCACAATAAATCCAATTTTTGCTTAAGTAATAGAAGATATGCTTCTGGCTCTTGTATCCATACGACCCTTATCTGGTACAGATCACAATGGTTGCCTACTTATGTGAACTCAGTGGGTACTGCTTCTAGTTCAGAACCTCTCTTTCAGTCAATTCATCCAGCCAAGCCTAATGCACAATTATGCAGACTTGTATTTTACATTGATATTTGTCTCAGGTTCTCTACAGGATAATTTTTTGAACTTTCTCCAGTAATAGCAACTTCTTTGGTCATTATTTATTTATTTAGCCATATATGCACCCATCCATCCACCTAAATTGAGTATCTCATGTACACTAGGCACTGTCCATGGTTCTAGAGTTACAGAAATGGACAGGCATCATCCCTTCTTTTCAACAGCATGTCTGTGACAATGACAGTCCCTGCCACACCAGTAAATAATCTCCGTACAAAAATCCAAGAGCTAGAGTGATGGTACACATATGAGGCAGTGAGAGCAGGGACGTGGGAGCAAATGACAAGCAATCTTTAGAGAGGGGATCGGGAAGTCTTTGCAGAGTAGCAAATATTTAAAATGAATTTTGGAGAATAAGGTTAAATTCGTGAAGGGAAGAATGGTAGGACTGCTTTAGGAAAACACTGCAAGAATGCCAATCTGTTAACTATTCAACCCTGCAATCTTATTTCTGGGGTTTATTCTATAGATGTGTTTGTACATGCAACAAATGACATGTATAAGATTAATCATCGTAGAGTTATTTGTAAGAGACTGAAAAATATCCACATTTAAATTAATGAGCACTGATTAAACAAATATGGTGTATCCATTTCATGGGAGACTTGTGCTCTTGTTCAGTCACTAAGTCATGTCCAACTCTTTGGGATCGCATGGACTATAGCCCACCAGGCTCCTCTGTCCATGGGATTTTCCTGTCAAGAATACCAGAGTGGGTTGCCATTTCCTTCTCCAGGGGATCTTCCTGAGCCAAACCCATGTCCCCTGCATTAGTAGGCAGATTCTTTACCACTAAGCCAAAAGGTACCCTTAAAAACACAGACATAAGAAGAGATTATGGCCTGTAAGAAACCAAAATGTTGTTAACAGGAAAACCTACAGGTTTGGAAGCAGAACTTTTATCCGTTCTGACGTGGGTGTATTCTTTCAATTTACACAGCATTCCTTCTGCCTTATTCCTGAGAAGATGCGAAGGATTTTCATTTAAATACTTGGGGGGAGGGAAGGAAACAAATAAAACTTCTTACCCTGAGGTCGTCTTCCAATTTTAAAAAATCCACTGATATTTTGAATTTTGGAAGCTTCCTTTGTATAAGCTATAAGACACATGGCGGAAAACTTTTGACTTAACCTCAGGCAATGTGCCAGTGTATGTCATTAGACAGATTTTCTTTTTCTGTTCTTTCAAAACTAAATGTCCTGCTCTTGAAACCCTTCCTAGANGCATCCTCTGCATTGGCAGCAGATTCATTATCACTGTACCACCTGGAAAACATTACTGATGTTGCTGCTGCTGCCGCTGCTAAGTCGCTTCAGTTGTGTCCAACTCTGTGCAACCCCATAGACAGCAGCCCACCAGGCTCCCCCATCCCTGAGATTCTCCAGGCAAGAAAACTGGAGTGAGTTGCCATTGCCTTCTCCGTTGTTGACATTATGAGTGATTTATGAAGTTTTAGCCTATGAGTTTGATATTCAATTTAAAAAAAAGGAAACAGACTTAGGCCAATTAAGCTTTTGAGGTAATAAGGACAATGCACAAAGTTTGGACAGAACAGTACAGATTGGAGTGGAAAAGACTTGATGGAATGGAATGATTTTAGTTGAGCCTTAAATGATTTAGCTGAACAGAGTTTCAAAAATAGTGCAGAAAAAGAAGCAAGCTAGAAGGTTACCATGACAGGAGCAAGAAGGAGTGTCAGTAGGCAGATAAGCAGGCCCAAAACATCAGTCACGCTTGAGAGTCTCCAGAGGAAGGGAGGAGAGGGGTCAGCACTGACCTGAGGTCAGGGGCAATAGAAAAGGAATCTCTTCTTGCCTGAGGTAGAGAAGTGGCGAAGGAGAAGGGCTGGAGTGAGGGAGCCTGCTGGCAGACAGAAGTGCCCTGGATATAATGACAGGCCTCGCTGCCTTCTATCTATGTATACAACTCTGTGTGTGCCTCCACCCCCCACCTCAGTAGCCCATGACCACAGTTGGTTAGACCGGGCAGAGACATGGCCATCTGAGTGTTGACCAACAGCCTGGCGTGGCCTGGTACACAGGGCTTTTCCAAACAGGGAAAACTAGGCCACTCCTGTTCTCTTTCTGCCTCTGGCTTTTGGTCTCTTTCTCAAAAGATTCAGAGCGAAGTTTTCTTGTGGCTCCATGAGCTGATCTGAAAGGTTATGAAGCAGGCTATACACACCAGGCACAGTGTTGCCAGATAAATTTGAATATCAGATCCACAAAAACAACAAAAAAAGTTTTAGTATATCCCAGATAGTACATGGGATACACTTACATTAAAAAGCTATTTGCTCATTATTTATCTCCGAAATTCAAATGTAAGTGAACGCCCTACACTTTTCACCTGCTAAGTCTGGCAACCTTATCACGTGTCCTTATGGATCATGTGAATATGAAGCATGTGGGGCAAAGCAGTACACATCTCCTCTTATCTGCCTTTAGGGAAAATGCAGTCCAGCTGTCTCTGTGCTAGGAGGCACTGTCCCAATGCTGCAGGCGTGTCTCCTGCCCTCTCTTTGCTGGAGCTCCCCTAAAGCCATCTGCTGCTGCTGCTGCTGCTGCTAAGTCGTTTCAGTCGTGTCCGACTCTGTGCGACCCCATAGATGGCAGCCCACCAGGCTCCCCTGTCCCTGGGATTCTCCAGGCAAGAACACTGGAGTGGGTCACCGTTTCCTTCTCCAATGCATAAAAATGAACAGTGAAAGTGAAGTTGCTCAGTCATGTCCGACTGTTCACGACCCAATGGACGGCAGCCTACCAGGCTCCTCCATCCATGGGATTTTCCAGGCATGAGTACTGGAGTGGGGTGCCATTGCCTTCTCCGTAAAGCCATCAGAGGGTACTAAATATACCTTCCTGACAATCTTCACTGCTCAGTTTCCCCTGACCAGACACACAGTATTATGAGCAATGTACTGAAGCTCATCACCCAGGGGCAGGCTGAAACAGTGTCGGGCTTTATTCTGCTACCCACCAGCAAATGCCTTCCAGACTAGATCTTCAGAAACAGGGAATCTCATATAAATGCTCCCTCTCTCCCTTCTTTGTCAACTCTTCTCCAGCTATGTAGCCTCTTTTTGAAGCCCTCAGTGAAGTGCCCTCACACCCGCCCACTCCCTCAGTAAGCCCTTGCCCTCTCTGTAGGAAGAGGACAGTCTTCCTGTCTATCTTTGGCTGGGACTCGCAAACTTGAGCTCTTGAGAAGCTTTGCTTTGTCACTGCAGATTCTGGGAGGGTGAGGGCAATCCGTGGTGTTTGATATGCTTAACATCTTCAGAAACATCCCTAAAAAGCAGGGCACACTCTCCAAGGTGAGTGGTTTCTTCTCAGCTTCCATGACCAGTTACATACAAAGAAAACACATGTGAAAATGGCATTAATTTGACAAGTTGCAAAAGATGAATTGTGTTGAGAAGGGATTGTTTTCTTTGTCTCCCTGGGACTAACTAGCTTTCATGACCAGAGGTGTACATTGGCTCTCCTTACCATCCTGGGGGGGGGTGGGGGGTGGTGCCAATTTTAATTAAATCTTCTTTACTATCCTCTCCTTTCTAACCTAGCTAGAAGGGGAGATTCCCCACCATTCAGCAATGTATATAAGGAGCCAGTGATACGTTACCTGATAGAGGGGAAAGGAGTGGAGCGGATATGCACAATGAAAGCCAAGAAGCCTTGGAAGAAAACGTAGTTTGGATTTCTGGTGTCAGACACCATGAACACTTCAGTTCATGTTTTGGATTTCCATAAGACCTCTATTCTTAGAGAAATAAGCAACATGGAGAACAGGCTTGTGGTTGCCAAGAAGTTGGGGGAGGAATGGATTGGGAGTTTGGGATTAGTACATGCAAACTATTATATGTAGACTGGATAAGCAACAAAAAAAAGAATATATATGTATAACTGAATCACTTTGCTGTACAACAGAAATAAATGCAATCTTGCGAAACAACTATACTTCAATAAAATAAATTTTGAAAAGAAGCACATCACCATCTAAAAAAGGAGTCAGCAAACATTTTTACTATAATTACATATTTTTTATTTTTATTGAGATATAATTGAGACATAACACACTAGTTTCAGATGTACAACATAATGAATCAATATTTGTATATATTGTGAAATGATCACACAGTAAGTCTAGTTAACACCTATAAAGGGCCAGATAGTAAATATTTCAGGCTTTTCAGACCAGTCTCCTGAAACTACNTAGAAGGGGAGATTCCCCACCATTCAGCAATGTATATAAGGAGCCAGTGATACGTTACCTGATAGAGGGGAAAGGAGTGGAGCGGATATGCACAATGAAAGCCAAGAAGCCTTGGAAGAAAACGTAGTTTGGATTTCTGGTGTCAGACACCATGAACACTTCAGTTCATGTTTTGGATTTCCATAAGACCTCTATTCTTAGAGAAATAAGCAACATGGAGAACAGGCTTGTGGTTGCCAAGAAGTTGGGGGAGGAATGGATTGGGAGTTTGGGATTAGTACATGCAAACTATTATATGTAGACTGGATAAGCAACAAAAAAAAGAATATATATGTATAACTGAATCACTTTGCTGTACAACAGAAATAAATGCAATCTTGCGAAACTATACTTCAATAAAATAAATTTTGAAAAGAAGCACATCACTATCTAAAAAAGGAGTCAGCAAACATTTTTACTATAATTGCATATTTTTTATTTTTATTGAGATATAATTGAGACATAACACACTAGTTTCAGATGTACAACATAATGAATCAATATTTGTATATATTGTGAAATGATCACACAGTAAGTCTAGTTAACACCTATAAAGGGCCAGATAGTAAATATTTCAGGCTTTTCAGACCAGTCTCCTGAAACTACTAAATTCTGCTGTCGTAATGCAAAAACAGTCATGAACTATATGAAATCAAATAAACATGACTGTGTTCCAGTAAAACTTCTATTTCAAAAATCAGTGGTGACACCATTCAAGTGAGGAAACTAATGCTCAAACTTTGAGAGCTCATGTCTCCCTATTCCTACTTTTCAACCAAGAGCCATGATTTTGGTTTATGCTACCATTATCCCATCTCTCAACTTTTTGTGACCCCATGAACTTGTAGCCCACCAGGCTCCTCTGTCTGTGGGATTTCCCAGACAAGAATACTGGAGTGGATTGCCATTTTCCTTCTCAACAAATGCCACCATCTCAACTCAGTGGTTGGGTCCAACATCCACAATTGGGAAACCTTATTTATTTATTTATTTTTTTTCTGTTTTTCTCTATCAGAAATCATACAAACCTCACCCAGATTTATAAGGACTCTTTCCTGTGATGGTAGACTCTCTACCTCCTTTCTGCTTTGGTCCTAGTGTTAGGTCTAACAATAGTCCCATTTTCTGCCAAATTTGCCACGGGCCCAGAAACTGCCTTTGTCCCAGCTGTGTTATCAGAGAAAAAAAACTTTTTCTAAACTCTTATATTGTCATTTGGGGCCTGTGAATTAAATCGACAAAAGGCCAATGAACAAGAGTTCACAGAAAAATGTGACTCTAAGAGGTGGTGAGAATTTGCGCTTTTGTACTATCTTAGCAGGATAAGGGGAAGGGGAGCGGGCAGTTTTAGGAACGCAAGTGACTTTCAAGTTCTCCTTAGGAGAACCGCAGGGAGATACAGCTTTATGACCACGTATGCCTGAGGCGGCCTCCTCTAGCCCATCTTCTAGAGTTGTGAAAGTTGCTCAGTCGTGTCCGACTCTTTGTGACCCCATGGACTATACAGTCTATGGAATTCTCCAGGCCAGAATGCTGGAGTGGGCAGACTTTCCCTTCTCCAGGAGAAGGGAAAAATCGAGTCCTTTGGGAAGGCTCCACATTTAGTTAGATAATGGAGTTCTGAAAAATATTCAATTCTCAAATGCCTTCAGCTCAAAATAATTTTTATGCTGCAGAGGCTCTTCAAGACTCCNCCAGGCCAGAATGCTGGAGTGGGCAGACTTTCCCTTCTCCAGGAGAAGGGAAAAATCGAGTCCTTTGGGAAGGCTCCACATTTAGTTAGATAATGGAGTTCTGAAAAATATTCAATTCTCAAATGCCTTCAGCTCAAAATAATTTTTATGCTGCAGAGGCTCTTCAAGACTCCTTCAGCCTTATTCTGCAGAGGAGCCTCTGATGAGAAGACTCAAGGGAAAGCTGCTGGTGCTCACCACTAATCCTTCCCTATTGACCCTGAGATCCACATAGCTCAAGATGCTGTTCCAAAGTGAACCGTCTTCCCCTGCTGTGTTCCATCCGGCCCCACTCCTTCCCACTGCTTCTCAGGAACCATCCTGATCTCCACTTCAGAGAAAATGTTACTGAATCCCCGAATACTGTTAGAGTTCTTCTACCTGAAACTGTAACCTTATTCTCTGGAATAAAAGGATTTGGACCAAGGTTTACAGGCCCTGAAAAGACTAATTGTACTCAGATGGCAAGAATTCAACTCAAACTAGCTAAAGATTAAAGAAATCACAGGCTTACATCATGGCAAGTTTAGGGGAGAAGACAGCCTTAGCCCCGCTACTCCAAGTCATCCAACTTCTATCTGTTTTCTGTCTTTGTTTACTTAAATCCTTGGTCCCCACCCCCCGCCCCGCCCCGCCCCGC
>SJYA01001305.1:2366493-2396373 GCA_006410615.1 Neotragus moschatus | reverse complement strand
TTCTTCCAGGGAGTAAGCGTCTTTTAATTTCATGGCTGCAGTCATCATCTGCAGTGATTTTGGGAGTTTTTAATTTTTGATTCAGTTTTGTTACTTGTTACAGTTCTATTCATACTTTATATTTTTTCTTGAGTCACTTTTGATTATTTCCTTCCTTCTGCTAGTGTTAGGTGGAGAAGGCAATGGCAACCCACTCCAGTACTCTTGCCTGGAGAATCCCAGGGACAGGGGAGCCTGATGGGCCGCAGTCCCTGGGGTGGCACAGAGTTGGACACGACTGAAGCCTCGCAGCAGCAGCAGCAGCAGCAGCAGCTGGTGTTGGGTTGTTTTCTTTTTCTGGTTCCTTAGGGTATGCACTTGGGTTATTGGTTTGAGATTGTTCTTTTCCAGTGTAGATGTTTAGAGCTAAAAGTTTTCCTCTTTCTGCGGCTTTTGCTGCATCTTGTTAAGTTTCCAGTGTTGTGTTTTTGTTTCCATTTGTCTCAAACTGTTTTGTTATTTCCCTTGTGCTTTCTTTTTTGACCTATTGGTCGTTTAAGAGTGTATTATTTAATTTCCACATGGAAATGTTCAGTGTTCTGTCTCAGTGTTTGGGGTTCCTCAGTGGTAGTTTCTGTCAAATTCTTTTTTTCTTGTGGATGGGGCATATTTTCCTGTTTCTTTGTGTGTTTTATAAGTTTTTGTTGAGAACTGGACATTCCGAGTGTGTTTTTTTTTCCTTGTTGAGGCCTAGAGCTGTTTTGAATTTTCCAAACTATTTTTCCAGTGTGTAGTCCTTGTTGTGTACAAGGATATCTCATTTTACTGCACTTTATTATGCTTCGCAGGTAGTGTGGTGGTGGGTTTTTTTTGAAAATTATGAAGGTTTGTGGCAACCCTGCATTGAGTAAGTCTGCTTGGCACCGTCTTTCCAACAGCATTTGCTCCCTTGATGTCTCTGTCACATTTTGATTATTTCCACAATATTTCAAACTACTTCATTATTATCATACTTATTATGGTGATGTCTGATCATTAACATTACTACTACAGCTCATTGAAGGCAAAGAAGATAGCGCTTTTTATCAATAAAGTGTTTTTAATTACAGTTCCAGTCTGTACATTGTTTTTTGGGCCATGATGCTATTATTACACACTAAATAGACTACAGCATAGTGTAAATATAACTTATGTGCATTGGGAAACCAAAAACTTCATATGACTCACTTTATTGAGATACTTGTTTTTGTGGCCGTCTGGAGCTGAATCCACAGTAGTTAAAGTTCATATGGTCGCTAATGTTTCTGATTCATTATCTCTAGTCAGCCAGTGAGTGACCTGATCAAGATTTCCTTAAATGTATGACTCTACAAAGGGTCCTGTGTCTTTAAATTTTCCGGTTGATGCTGCTGGGGAAAGCCCCTTGCTGGTAAGAGCATTGCAGAGAAGCAGCCAATTCTGATTCCATGTTGAACCTGTTTCTTTGACTTGCTTTTCATTGCTTTTGTTATTATAATCATATGTAATGGATGCTTAAAAGGACCCCGCCCCTCAGCCTGACTGTTAAAGTGCCTTTTTTCAGAACCCTGTCCTCCTCTAGATGACAGAAAGGAAGAAATGAATACATCCCCCGTCTGAGGCTTGCCGTTTTAGGAGATGTTTGCGAGATTAGTGGCCTTTTCCTTTGCTTCCTCACCTCGCCCGGTCTCTGATCTATAAAAGAACCTGGCATTCGGACCCCAATAAGATGGCTATTTTGAGGCACTAGCCTGCCATCTTCTCACTGCTGTCTTTCTGAATGAAGTCATTTTCCGTGCCTCAACATCTCATCTCTCAGATTCGTTGGCTTGTCATGGGGTGAGCAGAGCAAGCTTGGACTCCATAACAAGAGGACCAGAACCAAAGCAAGCTTCTGTACCAGGGCCTCANCAATAAGATGGCTATTTTGAGGCACTAGCCTGCCATCTTCTCACTGCTGTCTTTCTGAATGAAGTCATTTTCCGTGCCTCAACATCTCATCTCTCAGATTCGTTGGCTTGTCATGGGGTGAGCAGAGCAAGCTTGGACTCCATAACAAGAGGACCAGAACCAAAGCAAGCTTCTGTACCAGGGCCTCAGAGCATTGCCAGACCAACCACAGCATGCTTACCCCTATTTTTTGGAGAACATGATCCCACATTGCTCATCTTGGCATCAGCTACCTTTTCCAGGACCACAGCCTGCTATCTCTACATCTGCAATGGGGCTAAGAGTGGGGCATGGTAGTTGGTTTATACCCTCTGCTTACCCAGGAAACAGCAGCTTGTTTCTTCATTGGGGCACTCACCTGGTTGATACAAGCGTTTGATTAGAGCCCATGTGCCAAAATAGTTAATTCTGATCTCTTTCCATCTTCTTGGTTGCTTTGCTGGAAGGACTCATCCTACTGTGCCTCTGTTTCCTACTGTGCCATTTTGCATGATGTCACTCCCACCCATTTTTAAAACACCTTTTGCACCTTCTTAACCAGTCCACTCTGGTGGCCTCTATTTTATAGTTATTGGGGCTTCCTTGGTGGCTCAAAGGATAAAGAATCTTCCTACAATGCCATAGACTGGGATTTGATCCCTGGGTTGGAGAGATCCCCTGGAGAAGGGAATGGGCCACCCACTACAGTAGGCTTGCCTTGAGAATTCCGTGGACAGGGGAGCCTGGTGAGCCAAGCACATATAAAGGAAAGTGTGATGTTGTGATGGATTAAATGTGATAGCAAATTTGGAAAACTCAGTAGTGGCCACGGGACTGGAAAAGGTCAGTTTTCATTCCAGTGCCAAAGAATGTTCAAACTACTGCACAGTGGCACTCATCTCACATGCTAGCAAAGTAATGCTCAAAATTCTCCAAGCCAGGCTTCAGCAATACGTGANTGAAGGACTTTCATTATTTACATTTCCTGGGGCGAAGAGTACGCCACGTCATGCAGCACCAAAGGGGAAGTACCAGGATCAGTCAGGAGGCAAGGGGAAGGCACAGGCCTCATCCGTTACTGGTTTCCACAGGAAAGGCGAGGCAGAGCGGAGTAAGTGGTTTGGGACTGGCCAGCTTGAATAATTCCTGTGGGCTCTGGGGTGTGGGGCTGTCCTAGTTGTCTGGTACCTGGCTGTGGTTTGACATAGGACAGAGGAGAAATACTGACTTGGTATAAGAATTAGATAGAGATAGTTTCAGAGTATGGGCTCTGGATCACAGGGGAGAGGTAGATAACTGACAGTTAGTTTGGACCTATAATTAAGAGATGCTGGGACTTCCCAGTGGTAAAGAATCTGCCTTCCAGTGCAGGGGACATGGGTTCAGTCCCTGGTCAGGTAGCTAGGATCCCATATGCTGTGGGGCTGCGTAGCCCACATGCCACATCTAGAGAGAAGCCCTTGTTCCACAATGAGCGATCCCACGTCGGTCACAGTGGAGAGCCTACATGCCGCAGCTAAGACCCGACACAGCCAAATAAATAAATAAAATGAATAAATATTTTTGAAAGATCAGTGCTGAGTAGACAAATGCAGAATGTAAGAAAACTCAGGACAGCATATTATGGGTATAACTTAAGATAACCAGTAATTTAATTTAGATCTGGTCATGATAGGATTTATAGTTGAATTGCTTTGTCTCTAAGTGAACACTGATTTATTTACTGTCTGACTCTTAGCACAAAGAACACAAGCCCTACCAAACGATGCTGGTATTGGGCAGTCAAAAGCTCACGGAACTGAGGGATTCCATTTGCTGTGTCAGTGACCTCCAGATTGGTGGGGAATTCAGCAACACTCCTGACCAGGCTCCTGAGAACATCAGCAAAGTAAGGTGATTTTTAAAATTTCCAACCATCATAGAACAGGAGGAAATAATAATTATAAGCTAAGGAAATAGGATTACAGGCTCATAAGCATTCCAGTAAATGCTTTCTTCTGAGCCATTCGATCAGACTTATCCTTTATTTTTATCATCAAGACCTTTTCAAAGACGAGGCTATATTTGGTTTTGATTTCATCTCCCATTTATTTCTCAACCATTCTTTGTACACTCTTCTTTCTAACGATACAGTACCAACCAATAGGTCTCTTTTCCATGTGCATACAACTTGACCTCACTGTAGCATTGGAATTTGCTGTTCACTCTCTCTTCTTTTAAACTCTGTATGAGTTTGTCTGTCATAACTGACCCTAGCAGAGGGTTGGAGTTCACGCAAGAGCATCACTGCCCACAGAAGAACCTTTCAACCCACAGACAGAAGCAAACAGGGGCATACCCTGTGACATTGGGCCTTGCTGGTACTTCCCAGGGTGCTGCTCTCAAAAGGACAGAAACCTTCCATACTCACTGAAACAGGATAGAAATGCAGACGGGCCACCCACAGTTTTCAGAAGGGATTGCTAACTCAATAATGGAATAGGGCCTGGATCCTTCTGAATTTCATCACAGAGCAAGCTTGACCCAATTCTATTAGCTGGTACAACTCTGGCAGAGGACCTCAGATTTACTGGCATATTTAAGAGGGACAGCATCTCCTGTAGGTCACTAAAAAGCTGTTTGGAACAATTAGTATGTCCAATAGAGTTTGGATGTGAACCATCAGAATCTCTTTTTTTGGCTTGTTCCTTTATATCAGCCACATAAATGCCGTTATAACTTAGGTCTCATCTTAATTCTTACTCTAANAGAGGACCTCAGATTTACTGGCATATTTAAGAGGGACAGCATCTCCTGTAGGTCACTAAAAAGCTGTTTGGAACAATTAGTATGTCCAATAGAGTTTGGATGTGAACCATCAGAATCTCTTTTTTTGGCTTGTTCCTTTATATCAGCCACATAAATGCCGTTATAACTTAGGTTTCATCTTAATTCTTACTCTAAATTCATCTCCTGGGCTTTCCCCCCAGTTTTAATTTTCATGGTTTTAAGTATACTCCAGTCTTTATGAATCTCTTTCTCTCTCTTGGTTTCCAAACTCATTCTTTTTAAGTGTCTCCTGGACATTCTCACTTAGCCTCAGTGCTGCGTGGCATTTTTACCACCTCTCTATACTTGACACACCCTTCCACTTTTTAAGGTAGCTGTTTTGTTCCTTCTGAAACTGCCAACATCTTTTCCTCATCACTCCTCTTCAGCTGCTATTTATTTCACTGAGAAAATAAGTTATCAGAAGAGAATTTTCTATCATCTCTCACCCACATTTACCCACCAGCCCATGCGTTCTCCTTCCCACCTGTTACACTGGATGGATTAAAACTGTTGCTATCAAAGCCAGCCTAGGTGTCTGCTAGATTCCAACCCCACTGTATAACCAAGGCCTTTGTTCTTGTACTGTCCCCCTTTTTCCCTGTACCATCAGCTTTTCCCTTCTGTTGCCTGTCCCATCAGTACACAAATAGACTGTACTATCTCCTATCCTAACAGACCTTCTCTTACCATGTATCTTCCTCTGGCTACCATCTCATTTTTCTATTTTCTTCTCATTTTCTGACTCAGGAATTATGAATTAATAATAGTGCCTCAGCTCACTGTTTCTCTTTTTCTCTCCCCTTTGTCCTACACGCACTCTTGTTCATCACCACTCCACCAAAATCACTTCATTATTGTTGCCACAGATTCATTTCTCATCTTACTTGATCTCTCATCAGGACATGACACAAGTAAATATTCCTTCTTCCTTGAACCACTGTCTTAACTTGGCTTTTAAGACATTGCACCCACCTCATTTTCTTCCTATCCGACTAACTTTTTTATTCCTCTGCTGGATGCTTCTGATCCTCCTAACTGGTGAATGTTACTAAGCCCTTTGAATCAAGGTGAACTTGTCCAGATTCCTAGTCCAGATTTGTTATCTCCAATCTCAGTATCTCCAAACTCCAGATATATTTTTTCCAGTTGCCTCCTTGACCATTACTGAATGTCTGATAGCCACTTTAAACCTAGTATGTTCAGAAACAGACTCTAGTTCTCCTTCCTCCTCAAATCTGTACCTTCCCCAGTGTTTCCGTCTCAGTAAATATGCTCATTCTACACCTGGTTACTTGAACCAACAACCTTGGATCATCTTTGCCCCCTTTTCATCCCACATGGAAGGTCAGCAAGTGCTTTAGCTCTACTTTCAAGTTACGTTTAGTATCTTCCCGTGTATCTGCTTCACAGATAGCAGACTGAAAAACCACCATCATCTTTTGCCTGAACTGTGGAGTAGCCTAGTGACCATTCCCGCTGCTCCCTTTCACACTTCTGTTTATCCTTGACACCAAGCCAGAATGTTACTCTAAAGTATCAGGCAGACCCTGTTGCTTTCCAACTCGAAAGTCTACAGAGGCTTCCTCTTAATCTAGAATAAAACACAAAGTCCTTTCTGTGGTCCTGTCTGCCTCTGGACTTTATATCCTAACACCCTCTTTGTCACTTGTTGCCTTCACACCACGAGCCACTCTTGCTCTTTCTCATATATAGGGTCCTGCTCAGAGCCTTTGTTTCTCTCGTTTCCTCACCTTAGGTATTGTTATTGACCCAGGTATTCAGATAGCTCACTTCCTCATTTCTTCATGTTTCTGATCTTGCCTTGACAAAGATATCTTTCCCTCTCTTCCCCAGACTTGCTAATAACACTACCTAATGTTAAGTTATATGTTTGTCTGTCTTCTCTTGAACCATGAGGGTAGGGCCTTTGTTTTAGGAATACAGGAATACAGAGGAATTTAGAAATTAGGAATACAGAGGTGTATTTCTGTCATGATGTGTGGCACAGAGGAAGTGGTCAAGACCTTGTTGAATAAATAAACAAACCAGAATACCTCAAGCTCAACATTTGCTCTTGAACTCATTATTCTATATCCTATACATGCCACTGAAGATGTCTTTTAAAAACAAATCAAACACCAAGGGGGAACTCTCTGGACACTGGGTGATTGTGATGTGTTAGTGTAGGTTTATCCTTGGTAACAAATATACTATTCTGGTGAGTGGTGTTGATAATGCAGGCAGGCCATGCATGTGTGTGGGGGCAAGGGCTACATGGGAAACCTCTACCTTCCTATTTTATTGTAAACCTAAAACCTCTCTAAGAGAATAAAATGTTTTAAAAATTGATCCTGTGATTCTCCAATCCAAACACTCTAGTGGTTCTCCATTGTCTGTAGTCCAGGCTCTTTAGGCTGACAAATAAGGCCTTTTGTGAAGATGTTTCTCAAGTTAACTTTCTATACTGTTCACCCCCCTCCTTTTACACCTTAGGCTTCAGCCACAGTGACTTTATCTTCCTCAAGCATACCATACTGTTTTATGCCTCTGAGTGTTTGAACGTGGGTGGGAAGCCCTTGCTCTTGCTTGTGAGATCTTCTTGAAGGTCCTCTGTTTGCCACTCTGGCATGTTTCATGTATCGATTCTAATGCTTTGTAATAATACGCGATACTATTTGATACGTTTGTCTGCCCCACAAGACTGGCTGTGTTCCAGTCTTTTTGGTGACTGGCATGGAGAGCAGCATACTTTCTGAGTTACATTGAGAATGGTTATAAGATACTGGGGTTCTTCTGGTTTGTCAGCTTGGTGCTTTTGAAGGTAAACACTAAAGAGAAACAAGTGGAATCTCAAGTCTGTATGCACACTAGGAAATAGAAGGTTTATCATTTCTTTTAAAGGAGAAGCAATCTTATGCAAAGTTTCTCTGCCCTATGAGAAAAAAAAAAAGGTATAGCTATAAAGAAAGATCAGTTTAATAAGAAAAATATGAATTCACCCTCCTTATTTCATCCATGTGATAACTTCGCGAAGCAGTGAGTCAGATCTGGGAGTCAGTCTTAGCTCCAGGAACCCTGGAGAGTGTTTTTAACCAGACTTGTTTATTTTGTTTGTACATCAGTGCTTATGCCTTCAGCAGCTTTCTAACCAGGGAACTAAATGACCCGTAGTCCTATTTTTAACTATTTACACATCTGCTTTTACATTGTTTCTCCCTCTTCCATGTATTAAAATAATATCCTCTTATTATTTAGCACTTATCATGTGCCAGCTGTATAATATACTAGTTGATAGTTCAGTATCTTTGGAAAGAATATCACCGTT
This sequence comes from Neotragus moschatus, assembly GCA_006410615.1. Lineage (NCBI taxonomy): Eukaryota > Metazoa > Chordata > Mammalia > Artiodactyla > Bovidae > Neotragus > Neotragus moschatus. Next base: position 2,388,311 of record SJYA01001305.1, on the reverse strand, counting down.
TTACAGGTAGGAAAAAGGTGGTCAGAGCATTGTCGTAAGTTAACCCTGTTGGGTAAGGAGTGGTGGAGGCTAGATTCAGACCATTGTCAACTTGCCTTCAAAGCCCCATGTTTGTGCTTTGCTGTTGTTAGCACTGTGCCTGGCTTTAGACATCTTTCCCCTATCCTTTTGTTTATTTGGTGAACAAGCACTGCATGAAAACTTGAGCTGTGCCGGGTAAGGGCAAGATTCTAGTACATGTGGAATCTTTGCCTGTTCAGGGACCTGTTTCATATGTCTCCTTGTTCTCCAACGATGCTTTTAGAAAGGTGAACTCATATAATTAAGTGAAATTTTCCTGATGCTAATAGTTGTTTGGTCTGTGGAAAAATTTTTATTTCATCGATTACCATTTGTATTTTATGATTTTTTGGTAAAGTTTTCCCTTGGAAAATTCTAAATACACAAAAAAGACAGGCATATATGTATGGCCAAGTCCATTTGCTGTTCACCTGAAACTCATAGTATTGTTAATTGGCTATACCCTCATATAAAATAAAAAGTTAAAAAAAAAAAAAAGAGGGAGTAGTATAATGAGCCCTTACATACCCATTATCCACCTTCAACAGTTCTCAGCATTTTGCCAGAATTATTTCATCTGTTTACCCCATGCCATTGTCACACCTAACAAACTGAAAATAAGGACTTATTTTAACAGGGAGATGTTTGGCATGTGTTCTACTGGTAATCATGGAATAAATTATTTACTTGCAGGTCTTGTGGCTGAGAAAATAAGAATCTTTATTCCAGTCAATAAGCAGGACTTAAATAAAATACTTTCCTTGACCAATTTGGTGTGTGAGAGGACTAGGAGAACTGGGCCAGGATATTTAAATCTTTTTTAAAAGCCATATCTAAAATGTAATGTGTTTTGCTAATTTGTGTTTCAGACTCTAGTACTTCAGGAATGAAGTAAAATTTTAAAATATGTATATACCTAAAGCAACTAGAAAAGGAATAAATTAAGAACCCTAGGGTTTGAAGGAAAGAAATCATAAAAATTGGGGCAGAAATAAATGCAAAAGAAACAAAAGAGACCATAGCAAAAAATCAACAAAGCTAAAAGCTAGTTCTTTGAGAATATAAATAAAATAGATAAACCATTCACCACACTCATCAAGAAACAAAGGGAGAAGAATCAGATCAACAAAATTAGAAATGAAAATGGAGAAATCACAACAGACAACACAGAAATACAAAGGATCATAAGAGACTACTATCAGCAACTATATGCCAATAAAATGGACAACTTGGAAGAAACGGACAAATTCTTAGAAGAGTATAACTTTCCAAAACTGAACCAAGAAGAAATAGAAAATCTTAATAGACCCATCACAAGCACAGAAATCAAAACTGTAATCAGAAATCTTCCAGCAAACAAAAGCCCAGGACCAGACAGCTTCACAGCTGAATTCTACCACAAATGTAGAGAAGAGCTAACACCTATTCTACTCAAACTCTTCCAGAAAATTGCAGAGGAAGATAAACTTCCAAGCTCATTCTATGAGGCCACCANAACTGTAATCAGAAATCTTCCAGCAAACAAAAGCCCAGGACCAGACAGCTTCACAGCTGAATTCTACCACAAATGTAGAGAAGAGCTAACACCTATTCTACTCAAACTCTTCCAGAAAATTGCAGAGGAAGATAAACTTCCAAGCTCATTCTATGAGGCCACCATCACCCTAATACCAAAACCAGACAGAGATGCCACAAAAAAAGATAACTACAGGCCAGTATCACTGATGAGCATAGATGCAAAAATCCTTAACAAAATTCTAGCAAACAGAATCCAACAACATATTAAAAACATCATGTATCATGACCAAGTGGGCTTTATCCCAGGGATGCAAGGATTCTTTAATATCCACAAATCAATCAGTGTGATATACCACATTAACAAATTGAAAGATAAAAACCATAGGATTATCTCAATAGATGCAGAGAAAGCTTTTGACAAAATTCAACATCCATTCATGATAAAAATCCTCCAGAAAGCAGGCACAGAGGGAACATACCTCAACATAATAAAAGCCATATATGATAAACCCACAGCAAACATTATCCTCAATTGTGAAAAANGTGAGCCATTTGAAATGGTCCAACTCTTTGTCACGCCATGGTCTGTCCATAGAATTCTCCAAGCAAGAATATTGGAGTGGGTTCTCTGGAGAACCCCCAGATTGGATCTCTGAAGAAGATCCCTTCTTCAGGGAATCTTCTTTACTCAGGGATCGAACCCAGGTCTCCAGCATTGCAGTCAAATTCTTTACTATCTGAGCTACCAGGGAAACCCTATTTGAAATGGTAGAATATGCCAAAAATCCAGAAAAATTACTGAAGCTCCTCTTCTGCCCAAAGACAGTGTATGACTTCTGTGAGTCTCCATGGGTCCCCTCCTCCATTAAAAAATACTAAAAATTATATTTTATCACAGTGCCACTATAAAGACAAATATAATACAGGCTAGATTTTTGCTATAAAAGTATTTAGGGGCTAGAAATCTGTAAATACTCTATTAAAGTATCTTNCTCCTCTTCTGCCCAAAGACAGTGTATGACTTCTGTGAGTCTCCATGGGTCCCCTCCTCCATTAAAAAATACTAAAAATTATATTTTATCACAGTGCCATTATAAAGACAAATATAATACAGGCTAGATTTTTGCTATAAAAGTATTTAGGGGCTAGAAATCTGTAAATACTCTATTAAAGTATCTTCATTTGTGTATTGGACAGCTGTTATTCAAGTAGTAACCATCCATTTTGTATTTCATATAGACCCTTTGCACGTGTATTTCTGGGTTTCTTTTCTTTTTGCCAGAATTTGAAGGAAATAAAAGGGAACTGGAGGAAGAGAAGAATAATTCTAATGTTTGACAATATATATGAAGACTTAGTGCTTTGATAAAGATTTAGAGTGGGAAGGACACTTAAGTAGTCTAAAATGAGAGTTAGGGATTATAAAGTTTGTGTAGCTGGTAGCTCTATAATGAATAAAGCTTTTCATTTCCTTATTAGGAAGCCTCTGTTTATGAAAGATTACCATAGTATAGGAATAAGCTCTGCTCCATCCTTGGTCTTGGTGATTTTTTCTGAGACAGTGAAGATGTTCTTATGGAGCAATGACTCATGCTTTCCCTGCCTCTACTTTTTCTTTTTGTTTTAGTGACCAGTCTCCAAAAATTTACTTCCCATGCCCTCATTCTCAGGAATGTACTTTGTGTAAAATACTTTACACAAAGAGTAAATCTTGAGAAAGGAAAACATGGAATGCAAAGCAGGATAGATAAAGACATAAAGGAACTCTCAGAATGATAGCTGTAGAGCAGACCTAGAGAACAGCTTAGTCCAGAGACTGGAGCTGGACCCGAGGACTCAGGAAGCATGTCCCAAGACTGCTAGACCTCCCACTGGTGTGTGGCCCATGTGGAGAGCACGATCCCATTCTGTCAGCAAATAAGGAACTGAATTAGTGACAGGTACACTGAAACCTAATAAGGAAATACAAACATGAGAGAATTAGTAGCTAGAAAACAAAAGTGTTACATGAGAAAATGAACCTATAGTCAGTTGTGTGGTTTAGGGAGTTTAATTCAGTAGTCATAATTTAAACATTAAATATCTATTTAACCAGTTTAGTAGTTCTGTTGAAAAGCTGTATTAAAAAGAGGCAGTTAAATGAATGGCAGACAATTGCCTCTTAGGAAGAATTGCTGAAGCAAGAGCCAGAAGTACTCATAAACCTCAGATTTATAGGACTTAAAATTATGTTATTTCTTTGATAATGTATTTCTAAGTTTTACATAAGCTCTTCTGCTTGCTCTTTACTCAAATGAGGGGGAATATGCCTCAGAATAAGCATGAGATGGAAGACAATCCACTTTTCTCTGATGATCTAAGTGTCCTTACATTTCTCATAGTGTAGGCTGTACAGCATCATTCCTAAAATTCACGGGAACTTAGAAGAGCAATTTTCACTTACTAAGCATTTGCTATGTAGGACTTTCCTAGTTTTTTTTTTAATGTAATTGACTACAGTTCTCCCCTCAGTTGGTAAAGAATTCACCTGCAGTGTAGGAGACCCTGGTTCAATTCCTGGGCTGGGAAGATCCCCTGGAGAAGGGAAAGGCTCCAGTATTCTGGCCTGGAGAATTCCATGGGCTGTACAGTCCATGGGATCGCAAAGAGTCAGACACAACTGTGCACCTTTCAAAAGTAATTTTTATCTAAGAGGAGGATTTAATTATTCATTGCTATCCCATAGTTTAATAGTTGGTAAGCTATCAAGTTTATTAATCATTCTCTGATGGACATGGAAGCCTTCATCTTGGAAGGACATGCTGCAGTCCATGGGGTCACAGAGAGTCAGACACGATTTAGCGACTGAACAACAAATCATTTTCTGATGGTGAAGTAATACAGTGCTACCCTTTGTTTCTGGAGAAAAAAAAAAATCAAATTTTATAATTAAGGGGTTTTTAGAATACTGTTGTACATGCCCTTCATTTTTCAAATGAAGAATTGGGGGGTCCAGCATGGTTAAGGATTTATCCAAACCCACTAAGCTGATTAGTGGTGAAACTGACTTTCCATTTTTTAAATTTCTTAATTCTGATACCTAAAACTAAAATCCTACCAATTCACATTATATACCAAAGCCAGATTTGGATTTTCAGTAAAAGAGTTTTTCTAATTAAAAAGAGCCATGTTTGTAATTCAAAACCACTTAATCTGTACCACTGAGTACACTTTCTGAAACTGTGTTCCATAAAAAATGTACTAAGTAAACAAAGCACGGATTTGAAGAAATTCACCCAGGTAATGCTGCTTGCATTTCCCTCTCAAGAGTCACAGTGTACATGGCCCTAAAGAGATTTGGGAAATTTCACAGAAAAAACAAAGTTTAATCCCTAATGTCTTTTGGAGAAAGTGTTTTATGGAACACAACAAATTGAAAATATACCTACTGTATCGTTCATTTTGAGGTAAGGATGTATTTCACTACTGATCACAAAAATTTGCATTTATTTTTTCATGTACAAAAGGCTTGTGCATCATGACGACTGCCTGGATAAGACACTTTATCCCCTTATCATCAAGAAGCATTGGCTCTGGACCAGAAAATGTTTTGTTTGTAAAATGTTCACAGCTCGGTAAGTGATTCTACTTTTTTCCTTGGGAAGTATTGCTTTTTCAATAGTGAAGCACTTTCAATCTTTGGTATTTGTTTTTTTGTTTTGAATTGAGGACTTATACTTTGGTATATAAATAATATAGAGTTTTATGTAGTTAGAAAGCATTACAAATAGTAGTACAAATCAGTTTAAGCTACAGCTGTGTTTTTAAACAATAACCAATTGAATTATGTGTAACAGACGTCTAGGAACTAGGTCATACTTTATAGTTTGGTTGATAACTTATGCTGGATGATGTCATCAGGGAGCCAGGTTCTCTTTCTGCCTCGTCAGCAGTTTCCAAATGGCTTCATCCACAGCTCCTCCATGATAAAAATAACACTTTGTCTCATTTTTAATGAGGTCAAAATATGGTTTTATACAAATTTGTGGTTTTGCATGTTTAGATGTTTAACTGTGAATCATTCATAAAACCATCCAGAGGAAAAGGGAAGAGTTCAGTGTCATTAGTGTGTTTTGGGTTCCCCACAACATGCTTTTCTAAATGATCAATAGAAAAACACGATAAATCAGTTATCACATCAAAATGGCAATCAGGGAATGTCAAAACATTCCATGAGATGCACAATTCAGACAGACTGAAAAATATCGTTTTCACTTAATGTGACAGCCTGGTTAAAAAACAAAATCTCAGTTGACTGATAGTTACCCATATTCCTATTTGCATATCCTCTGTATATAACATTTTATCCTAAACTCTAGGTTATGTTTGAAGGCTAAGTATGTCGTTCAAGCGTTATGATACTTTCAAATATGGATTTATATTCTTTTCTACTTACCTTTAAGGAGAAATCTTTAAGAGAAAAGTTGTCCTTTTTGCCTTGTAGAATACTGGTAGTGTTATGTCTGTACCTATATATATATATATATATATATATATATATATATGTATATGATATTATTTATATAAAGGATTAAACTGTATAAATAAGATAGAATAAGGCAACAGTGGGAATGCTATACATACAGCAGCACATTAAAACATGAAAAAGTTGATTGTAATGATGTGCATCTTTTTTAACTACAGGTGGGTGACGAACAATGACAGTTTTGCACCACAGGACCCATGTTTCTTTTGCGATGTTTGCTTCCGAATGCTCCACTATGATGCAGAAGGCAACAAATTGGGGGAATTCCTCGCTTATCCCTATGTTGATCCTGGAACCTTTAATTAATATCCAAAAGTATACCCTTGTGAAATAACTTGGTTACTTTACTTCCAAGAAATGCCAACGAGGGACAGGATCCACCAGAAACAATTGGCTAAAGTTGTCATCCCCGCAAAAAGTTCAAATCACAGATCTTCTTAAGCAGTCTGAATGTATTTAATTAATGTTTGAATTAAATTAATATTTATTGCAAAATATAATTTCTTGCCCATTTCTAAGTGAGTTGTCTATTGAGTTGTAGGAGTGGTTTATGTAATCTGAATACAAATCCTTTGTCAGACATAAGTATTTTGGTTTTCTCCCAAAGTCTGTACTTTGCCTATTTGCTTTGTCCAGAAGAGTTTTTGCTCCTCTACCATTAGCAAAATTCTCCTAAAGATACATCAGGTGATGGAAGTGTTTTGAAAATTCTTTGAAGAATATGAGAGCTACACCTTGTACCATGAGGCTTCCAAGGTAAATATCCTTCAAATATCTGTAATAAAAATGGAGAGATTAAGAATAAAAGTACTTAATAAATACAGTATTCAGAAGAGCTATTGTGTAACTTTACACTGAACTCTTAGAATGTTAACTAAACACTTCAAGACTCTTACTACATGAATAATGAATGTATAAAGAGCTTGGGTATATACTCATAACTTCATAGGAGTAACACTTAAATTGAAGCTTCATTACTTGAGAATTTTTTGGAATCACAAATGCTATTAAGTTTACAATGTATGACAGTTTTAATATTTTTATGACTTAAAAGATTTTATCTAACATAACCATTGAGTGGACATGGGAAACCAAGATCCCATGGATTACTGGCTCTGCATCGCTATTTGGCAGTAATACCCAGCATTCTATATGCAAAAAGAAAACAATTGTTTTTCTAGCCCAGCTCTTCATTCTTCTGGTACCTTTGTTATGATAATCTAGTTATCCAATTCTCATTTGGGGCCAGAGGACAACTTTGGTAATTTTGAGGAAGGTCTAGATCCATCAGAGAAAACTGTAGCTACTTATTTTATTGAAATACTCTGGAAATCTTTTTTGGTGGAAAATTTAATTAATACTTTGCTGGAAAAGTATTAAGCAGAATTAAATTTTTAAACATTTCAAATGTTTTTAAATGTACTTAAATTTCACCTTCTCTCTTCTAGGTTATATTTATATTCAGCTGAACTCCACTTTCCCTGGGTGGCTGAGAACATTTACCATATAAATAAAAAACTGGTGAAGCCTATAAGACATGTGTTTAAAAAGTTAACAATAAAATGTTTTATGGACTTAAATGCCACTTAAATCAGTGAAGTCAACTGTGGTATGTAGAAGACCTGTCACCTGTTCCCAGTGGTTGTCTTCACTGGTTCAATCAGTACACCAGAAAATCAGCATAAACAACTTAAGAGGTCCCTTCATGGCTGCTATTACTGCCTAAATGTTTACTTCCATGTCTCCAGTGAGGTTCAATTTGAACAAATTGAAAATCTTGCTGGAAAAACTGAGATTTATCTAAATTCCTTAGAAGTTCCACAGGTAAAAACGAATTTTTGCTTCCTTTATTTTTAAAGTGCATTCTAAAAGGGGCTCTTTTATTTTCATCATTTCATATTCTCAAAACAGCAAATTCCAGAAAGTGTATTGTCTTAAAGCAGCATTAATGTATTTGTTGTACCAATCAACTCATTTTACTGGCAGAGAAATTAGAATGTCAGTTAAAACGTTATACGGCTATTAAAATTCCTGTTTTGTTATTTATTGAGATTACTCTGTGGTTCTTAAAGTTAACATCTCCACCAAAGTTACAAAGGCTGAGATACCAATCTTCATTTCCTAATGAGATCTAGAGGAAAAGTAGCCATATTGTCTTAGAACTTGCCAATGTGCTGCATCAACTATACACGTCTCCCATAGTTCATGTTGAAACTCCTGGTTTTGAAGTAGGTATAAGAGATGCCTCAAATCAGGGATTTCGTAGCTGTAAAGTTCAGTATTAAACACATAACTGTTAAACTACATATAACATTTTATCTAATGAAGGCAGATATGAAATGTCATGAATCTATTAATATCCTATATTAGAAGTGAATCTATTTTTATACAGTAGTGGATAGACATGCACAAAATTATTATTCAGAATAATAATTCTAGATACTGAATTATTTTAGGCTCAGTATCCTTTAAAGATTATTTGACCTTTTTCCTGATCAAATTGGCAGTGTTTTTATCATCTCTAAGGTTAGAAAACTACACAGCAGATTATGAATAATTACAAACAAATTATAAACACATTTCTGCCTGATATAACTATGACTTTATTTCCAGTAGATCCTTTCTCTGGCCAATGGGACAAAATAAGTTGTGTTAGTGAAGGCCTTAGGATTAGACGGCACACCTCATGACATCTTTAACCAGGTAAGTGTGTGTGGGTATGCTATAATCAATGCATCAGCAAACTGGGTAAACTATATCATCCTACTATTTGGAAGTCACAGGATATACTAGCAAATATGAGGCTTAAGGTATTCTAGTCAGGCTGTTCGGAGGAGGCAGTGGCACCCCACTCCAGTACTCTTGCCTGGGAAATAATAATGGATGGAGGAGCCTGGTAGGCTAAAGTTCTTGGGGTTGCGCAGAGTCAGACGCGACTGAGGGACTTCACTTCACTTTTCACTTTCATTCACTGGAGAAGGAAATGGCAACCCACTCCAGTGTTCTTGCCTGGAGAATCCCAGGGACAGGGGAGCCTGGTGGGCTGCCGTCTTTGGAGTCGCAGAGAGTCGGACATGACTAAAGCGACTTAGCAGCAGCAGCCAGCACTCAAGCTGTTTACACATACAGCATGTTCAGCATCTCCAGTTTGGATACATCTGAAATTTTGCCAAAGCAGCTGAGAAAACATGCAACAATGGATTCTGCTGGGTCACTGCATAACTTACTCTTTGTAAACTTATTTTTAAATGTCACCTGGTGGTTTAAAAAAAGAAAGGCACAAAATAGATACTTATACATTTTAAAAAACATGCTTGGTTGGGGGCACTAGGTATCTCATTTAAAATCTCTCTTCCAGACTTATTCAGCTGTGGAGTTTTGACCAAATACAAATTTAAATTGAGCCAGTGCTCCTGAAAATTGTTAATTGTTCATATGACTTTTCCTTAAGAGTTCTGAGAATGGTTTATCTGTCAATCAGCCTATGAAAAAATTTTCTTAGAGACTAAAATAAAGAAAAGGCAACTGTGTTTTTAACACTGCATAAATCAACTAAAGTTTCAGAATGACAGTGTTATCTCCAGAATTTCAATCGTCTATGGTTTCTTGGTAAAACTGTGTGGATCCCTTGGGTCACTAAAGGGCATTTCCTTAAGTTTTGTCATTTCGAGCTTACGTTTTAGTAACCTGTGTCCCCAAATAATACAGTTTCTATGACCACGTTATACACTCTTGGAAGCAAATCCAAAATTCCATCTCACTTTATATGGCAAAGAAGTAATTTACTAGTGAAGTTTGATAGAAAAATTCTTTAATCAAAACAAGTTTACATGTTGACACTTATGGCTTAACTAGAATAAATCTGTCCAAGTTTAATTGTGTAAGGACCAAACAGATATAATAGCCAGAGTTCCCTCAGAACAGTTGGGTCCTAGTTCCATTGTAAGGCCTCTCAAAAGCAAGACTCCAATTACTGAAATGATTCCAAGTTTTCATCTAAAGATGAAAAAAATTACCCGAGAGGTCAAAGCATACAACACATGTCACATGCAAACACTGGTATTTAAGCCTTTTTCCCATATTCCTAGTTTCCAAACATGAGAAGCATCTTTTAAGCTACTGCAAACCACCAACTGACTTAGTATTCAAAATATCTTAGAAATCCTGCTAAAGTTGTTTTCTTAAAATTCTGTGTTAACCTTTGTTCACTCTGAGTTAGTCCATATACATGAAAATATAGACTACTCCTTTACTTTTGTCTACTGCCTCAAGAGTAACTTTTTGGTCACATGTATGCATTAGAAATAAAAATTCCCTTCTCATAGTCATGTTTTCAAATAGGTTTGTTTCCTTAGATAGTGTTTACTTTTTATTTACTGCAAAAAGCATTATGGATTGTATTTTTTCCAATTAAAAAAATACTTAATGACTTCTTTAATGAGTGGGACTTTTAAAAAAATTCAGAAACTCGAGACATTTCTCAAAAATAAACTTTTATCATTTAGTTTTCAGTTTCAGCTACTACTGCCTATAAAGGATCTTAAATGGTTGAACCCTAAAACCCAGATTCATTCCTACATACACGCCTGCTTACTGCAGGAAACTCACATGTGACTTTCACTAAATTCTCAGCCACAAAACTAAATTACCTTCAGAAGTTAACATGAGTTTTGCACCTTGTAGAATTGTCAGTTCAATGTCAGTTGGGTATCTAGTTGTCATACAAAAAGGCATACAGACTGCACATTATTACAAAGCCGCAGGATAATGTAGCACAAGGTAGATTGAGATTAAAGTCAACTTTTGATAAGAGAAAGGAAGGAGTGAGTACTTGTATAGAAGTAACATTTTATCAACCATAAAAATGCTTAACTTCTACAAAACCCACAACAGTGAAAAGACAGTCTGGTAAATCCAATTTTTGTAAAAACTATGCACAAAACCCACAGTATCTGGGAAAAGAGGAAAAGGTTTATACAAGTAGCAGTTTAAAAAAATGTAACTTTTTTCTACTATCAATTACACATTAACATACACACACTAACTGAAAATATACTACAACAGATGTCTGGAAAAGCAGTTTAACACTTCCTAAATGAACCTGCCCTCACATTTATTGTATAATGTAGCTGTTAATACTGCACAAGTACAATTAGCAATGTTTAGTCACTTTTAAACAAAGGAGATTTCTCCCTCAAAACAAGTTTTAAACATCAAAACCTATGTTTATAAAAATTTAAAACTTTCAGCAGTCTAAATATTTCAAATGAAAACCATTACAAACTTCTCAAATGTTCTTTATATTCCAGGTATGTCAACCTAGTTATCTAGTGTAGAATCCTTCAGAGATATTTCAGTCTCTCTCTCTTCACTGGATGGCCTAAAGAAAAAGGGGAAAAAAAGGTGTGACAACTGGGGTTAGGGGGCTTTTGTTCCTCAGGAGAAAAAAAAGATACTACATCTGTGCATTATGTTTTTTAAAATGTTAATTATTTTCTGTTGTAAGTTTTATTTTATTATGTTGTGTTTTCTTCCCAAAGTAATATGCAGATCAAGAAAAATAACTAAAGGGAAGCATCATGTCCCAGGCCCTTTTCAGTCATTTTTAGATTTAAAATGAGTTCTCTTTAAAGAACATGAAAATGTATCTATGGTACCAACATATTATAAATCTTCAGAAGAGAAAGATTTCCCTGATTTCAAAGTTAGAAAGGATGCTTGGTTCCAAATCCTTGAAATGTACAGTGGACAAATCAAGATTTAGGTAACTATGGTTCCATATCTAGTTATTTTAGCATGGGTATTATAACCTATGATTCTAGATCTAATTTCTGCATTATTCTGTCAAAAGTCAAGAAAGTGTGGACATGAGTCATTAGTACAGGTGTTATCAATGGAACGAGTTCAAGAATAGTTTTTTTTTTAAAAAAAAACACAGGATTCCTGGTTAGCGCTAGTCTCTTGAAAACAATGACATATTAGTTTTAATAAAGTTTCTTTATAATTTGGCCATTTTTGTCTTGAATCCTGAATTCAGGAAGTAAGTCATGAAAATATAATCCCTTACACAAATGATCTTGGATCAGCAATGTGACTTAAAAATTAAAACATTACAAGGCACTAAAATATGTCCTCACTTTTTCTTACTGCTGGCCTCGTGGTTGTCTTTGCTTTCTTCATTGCTGTCTCCATTGTGTTGTGGTTGATTACTGTCTTGAGCATCTGATCCTCCATTTAGAGTCTTTGAACCTTTAGAAAGATACCAGTGGGAAAACTGTTAGAGCTTTGAGGACATCTTAAGTATTAGGAAGACCCAAATTCAAGAACTAAACATAGCCCCAAAGTTCCTAATAGTGTATTTCATGTGATANAGTAACATTCTGTTATCTCAAATTTACGTACTTATCAAGCCACGTTAGAAAAAAACATTAAACTATAAAAGCAGCACTGTATTTTAAATGAGGTATTAAACACTTACAAGATTATCAATTTTGAGTGAATTTTTAATTTCAGCATGTATCCTTTGAAGTCGAGAATCCATTGATGTTTCTATAAATTAAAATGTGAAACACAGTAAATAGGTTTTCCAAAACCAGTATTTTTGTATAATCTAAAGCAAAGTATAATGGAAAGAAGTGGTAATTAAAAAAAAAATGTTCTTAGTAATCTGCTTACATCATTAATAAATTATCTGCCATTTTTAGTCTTTAGTTTAGGAAACCAACATTCATCATAGCAAAGAATTCAACACTCAGCAAAGAATCACTGAGTAGCTGCATGTCTCTAAAATAAGTGGTCTGCATCCAGTAACCTGTCTCTTATACACATCTTATCCTATACTAAAGTCTGTTTATCTAAAGTGTGCAGTAGGGTTATGTCTATAGAAATGACATACCTTATTTTTAGAATGTTTAAAAAATGTTATATCAGGTGAGCCTTTCATGAATTATAGTAACATCCAGGACATCACTATATGAATATAATAAATGAATAAATAAACGGTGCTGATAAACATGCTTGATGCAGGTAAATACTGAATTTGTAAAATGCAAATGCAGGATCTATGAAGCACCATAAAGTGAAGCACAATAAACTGAAGTGTGCCTGCACCCTTGGGAGCATCCCCGACTNTTTGCAAGTTCACCTGATAATACTTAAAAAGTGCAAAACATAACAGAATCCATTAGGGATTTAAAATGTGTACGTGTACAATAATATCAAATGACTGATTTCAACATGTATACAGTTAAGTGTCTGTAAAACTTTTCTGTGTGTAACATTATACATCTTAGAAAATGAAATAACTAACCTCGCTTCTTCTCCACTTTCTTAACTTCTGGCTTCTTTCCTTCATCTTTATTCTGCCTATCAAATGTTAACACAAATATTTCAAAAACATTGGAACTCTGTGACTGATTACCAAATGCCCACAATCCCTTTTGTAAGTTTTTTTTCTTTAAAATAGTTAAGTGACCTAGATCACAAGGAATTGACTATAATTTTTAGACCTTTCCAATGCCACATTAGTATTAATTAGTATAAAGAAAACTCAACATAAAAATTAACATGATAAAATAAGCTAACAATCTAATTTTTCAGTGGCATTACAAATTTTTACATCTGCTTTTGTACAATTTTATTCCAACAATAGTGTGTTAAAGACCAACTGCAGGGTCAATGGATAAATAGGCCATAGTGGGAAGAGAATGCCTGTTTCATGGATTCTAAAATAGCATGTCAGATTAGACTGATTTAATTGTTCCCACATCTCCAAAAGGTAGGTAATTTGAGGGGTTCAAAGTTAGTTACAAGATTAAATAGACTATAATGCTACTATATTACAATAAAGGGATTTATTTTGCCACTGTATCAAACTGAAATGATATTTACTAGTGTTTACATACCATTTCACAAATGAAAAGGTACCATTTTACTGTAAATCACAAAAATAACCATTTAAAAATGAATTCTTAATAATTTCTAGTACCTTGACTTAGAGTTCGGACCCTACTATATAATAAACCAATTGAAATAGACAAGAACAAAAAATATCTAAAAATCAGGCTTTTTTTAAAAAAAACTTTATTTTAAAATTTTGGTTACAGTTTCATTTTTGTTTTCTTAACAAGTCTACTGTTTAATCTCTCAGGATTAAAAAAACAATTATTAATATTCTAAAGAATTAAACAACAAAGGAATGTCAAGGGAAGGGCACAACTGCCCCATTCTCTAGGGGTATAATATAGCTACTCCAGTTTAACACCTAGCTTCAAAACAAAATGAATTTTTATATTTTCTAAATGAAATAATGTACAACCACCATCTTCATCTGAGATTGTAACTTTCAAACACAAAGCTTCATTTTAAGCTTGGTAAAAAACTTAACAGGAATGATGGCCGACCTTAGTATGTAGTGTGTACCTTACAGGAAATGTTTTTTAACAATCATAACACAGTAATAATGCCATTAATGAAGTCCTCAATTTAGAATCTGGAACATTCTTCCATCAAAGGGGGGGAGGGGGAAATTCAGTCCAATGAGTCTGTCTCAAGATCTTCATCTCTTGTTTGCTCCACTTGTATTCTCTTTTCAGTAACTGGATTAATGCTTTGAGCCCAAAATGAGATATATTTTTTATTACTGTAGATTACATGTTGTTTGGCTGGGAATACAATACAATAAACTTTATTTTTGCATAATGCATTTCATACAAGCTGCATCTGAAATGCTTTACAGAGCAAAACTGTCCAAGTACAAAGTTTTGTAATAACAGAAGAAGGAAAGAAAACACAAATATTAGAATTTGAGAAAGTTACATTCGGAGGACATTCAAAAAGAAATTGAAACACAAAGATTAACTTTGAGATGCTAAAGGATTGGGCTAGATTTACTAAGCAACAACTAATTTTATATCTTAAATTGGGGAGCACAATAAAGTTAAAAGCAACAAACAGTCCAACAACTTTTCAGTGAAAGGACAGGAAAGGATAGGTAACAAAAAAATAACTCTAATATTTACATAAATGGTCCAAGTCTAACAGATTAAAGGGAGTAACATTTCTGAGCTTTAAATCAATTTTTAAATTACTCCCTCTTATAGCTAAAACTGCTTATATATCCTCCAAAAAACTAAGAAAGGAGATGGTCAAATGCTATACTTAACAAGACTTTCAGCTTACAGATTTATTATATAAAGAAAAGGTACAAAGTTATTTAAGAATAGTTTTTTTTAAGAATTTCACTGCTTAAGTTTGTCTTAGTGACCTATGGCATATTTTAAAAATCACCTCCTCACTAAAACAACAAAAAAACAGTTTAGTCAGAATAATGCAAGACGTTTCACAAAGAAAGAAACGTTTTTCAGAGAAAGACCTCAGAAGAGACAGTCTAAAGATAACTAAGAAAACAAATGTAATAAACACATGAAGCCTAATCATCATCATTGCTATTTTCCTTATAAAATTATTTTATAGAATAAATTTAAAGGGGGAAGAAATTCCCCATGCTAAGTATATATTATCTCCAAGTATCAAAACTTAACTATCTTGATTTATATCGCACACATCTAATGCAAACCCTGTCAGCCTTTTAGATTTACTTGTACTGGCTTCATGGGTTTCCAACTGTGCTTTTGTTATTTTTGCTGGTCTTCTGGGGGAGGCCTGCTGGTGGTATGACAAAGATAAATATTTCTTTCATTCTTTGTCCACTAACTTATCATCTTTCTGTATTTAATATTATATGAGAAAACAGCAGAGGATGAGGACATTTTCTACAAAGCCTTGAAGCAGTTAAACCCTATCTGCACTTTCCATTTAAATTAAAAGTAATTCATAGGGTGATTATCTCAGTGAATTCCATCCTCTTTACTCAGAAAAGAATGAAGCCTGAAATATGATTATCATATACTGAAGACATTTTTCTAACACATGGGCAAAGTCACTTCTTTAGAAGGCTTCAGAAAGTCTGGAAAATGAGATTCTATTGTTTAAAATTTTCATGCTGGCTTAAAGAAATTGAAATTTATAATAAGAAAATACTTACTGCTCAGTTTCCATTTGTTCTTCTTGCTTGCGTTTTCTATCTGCAGCTTCTTTCTCATGTTGTCCTTTGAGCATATTCCTTCTATGAGCAGTTTGAAAGTTTCTTCCACCTTTTCTCTTCTGTTTTATTTGAGAATTAGGATGCTTTTAGTTAACTATCAAGTCAGTAACTAATGCTTCTATGATTACACTTGTGGGGGAAAAGCAGCAACTAGTTTTCTTAAGGGACAAATATTTAAATTACTAATTTAAAAAAATCTTAGAATTACACATGTTGCTATCTAAATTTAACTTTCGCCTTGATGAATTTGGGCTTCATAATCTATTTACTGCACTGCTATAGGAATGACATGCTTTGGTTAATATGGATTAAAATGAAATACATTAGGCTGTTTGCCTCTACACTGTGACTTCAATACCTGTTTACTGACAAGTGCCTGCTCAACCTATGGAATTTTAGGTCCGGGGCTTCTGAGGGTAGTAATAAGTTAGATAAACATAAATGAAAGACCTACACAACCTGGGTCAGTAGATTTCCAAGGCTATACACAAAACTTTTGTTTTTATACAGAAAAGAATGCATAACTTTAGTGAAATTCCTAAATTGTTGCATCCAAATAAAGTAGCACTAATAAACTGTACACTCAATAGGTCTGAAGTGCTCGTTGAGGTCAATAATGTAAATCTATGTATAAATTTACCTTTTTACATCTGTTGTCACTGGTCACAACTTACTTGGCTTAATTCTTTTCTAGGTAGATGAGGTTATTGGAAGTTTATCATACAACATTTAACTCCCATTTAATTGTGAAAAGGTAAGGTAAACTTATGATGTCAATAAAGCTTCAAATTTGCTTTTTAACACTGCTAACTGAAGTTTACTCAGAAAGGTAAAGAAATTAATTTTAACTTTTAATCATATTTATAGATTTTCTTAAAGATACTGAAATCTTGATCCAAAGATTAAGAACTACACAAGAAACTAAAAATAAAACAAAGGTTTTATTTGATATGCAAACATTCTACCTTTTCACCTTCTTGATCATCTCCTTCTTCTTCAGAATCAGAGGTTGATGTAACCCCTGTTTTGGCTAAATTTTTCCTTTTTGATTCAACTTCCTTTTTCCCCTCTTTTTTATCTGGCTCTTTTCTTGGCTTTTCTTCTTCCTTCTGGCCCTCTTCATCCTTTTTAAGCTGTTTTTTAGGTTGTTTTTCCTCTTGCCCTTTTTTCTTGCTTTTGTCTTCTTCAGTTATCCTATTTCACAGGTAAAACAATGAAAAATAAACTTTTATGTATCTTGTCATTCAACCACAATCTCTGAGTTAATAACTATTTTGGTAACAATAAGCTATACATAGTTTTTTATTAAAAAAATTTTTTTTAATATCTTCAAGTAAAATGTAAGGAAGGGTCACTATCAGCCTACCACACCCAAAAAAGAACATCCTTTTAATGTAAGTTAGAAGATAGAAAAATTACAGTGGCACTAGAAGAGTGATTCCCCCACCCCTACACCCCAATTTCTAAGTTCTTTGTAACTCATTCACTTAAAAATAATACTGGGCACCATCTCAGATGCCATGGTACTATTCTTGACTCTGGGGAACAGCAGTGTATAAGGTGTGTGAGATCCCTAGATTTTAGCCACATTGGCAAAAATACAATCGCAGAATCAAACTAGTATGGTGAAATACAGTCATTTTAAAATTTGAAGAAATATTCCTTTCAATTTAAAAGGCTCAATTCATGCATATAATGGTTATATATATATGGCCAATGCAGTGTTCAAATTGAGAATTTCACATGTTATTTAAAAGCTGCAAGGAACCCCAGATCATTCCGTCCAGCCCATTCCATTTAACAGGTGAGAAAATGATGGTGCAAAAAGGTCAGTTAGCCCAATATCTCAATTCCAAATCAACTGACTTTCCAGACAACTGCTTCCTTGAACTCTTAAGAGATTATTAACTTGCAAAAGAAAAAAAAACACATTTTATTTCTTTAGACATTTTTTGTCACCTGTCATTGGCTATGTTTATCTTCAAATGTTATATGGGTTTCACCCTTTACTTTTAATCAATGGAAGATAAAGCAGGCAAGTAAAATCACTTTAGTATTTCCACAAATTAAATATTTTGATAATGATCATTTTGTGGAGATGCAGAAGAGAGGATCAAATATAAAAGGCATTTCCATGGCTCTTAAAAGTTACTGACCAACTGCCTCCCCCAAAATGTTACCTCCCTGTGCAAAGAGGCAGGTATTAAAAATAAAAATATCCTTTTAACCCCACACATCTGCTTCTAGCAACATATCCTAAACAAGAAAAATGTATACATACAAGGCATAAATATTTTAAGAATTATGACACACACACTGGAGAAACATGTGACTCCTTTTCTTTCTTGAAGATAGACTTAAAACGTGTATCATATGCTCTTAAGAAATGGATTATTTCTAAGTTTTAAAAACAGTACCAAAGCAGAGAATTCCTATAAACATAACTACAATTAAGTTTTTAGTTAATTCCCTCTCTACCATCTTCCGTGAAAAATAGACCTCTTGGGGATAAGTTCTCTATTAACAGGTCAAGGTATGGTAGGAAAATTATACTAAAGGAAATTATGAATACAGTTTAAAAAAAAAAAGCCCCAAATATTTCAATGACTTGTAACCGATCTTTACATGAGGATTAGGAGATGGTTTCAGCTGTTCTGGACTCCAATCCACTGTCTTATCATTTCAGGACCCACTGCAAAGGAGCTGTCACTGCCAGAGATATCCATTGTTCTTATGGTGGACAGCTTACATTTTAAAAGGGTTTATATACTTTTGCTCTGCACTCCACTAAGTTTTTGTCCAGATACAGAGCTAAGAGTAGCTGTAACAGCCAATGCCTAGCCTACATACAGCACAAGTGAGAAATAAACATTGTAAGCTACTGGAGCTGTCTATCATGGAAACCTAGAACATGTGACACTTGCTTTGCATTTGAAACCCTACTATACAACACACGAAACTATCATCTATGATAACTGGAAAGAAACTTTATTCAGTGAATTTGTGGCTTTGGGTGAAAAGGTTTCAACACAAAATATTGGCATCTTCCAGTTGATTGTTATCAACATAAATTTGATCGGGTACTTCAAGAAAAAGAAGTTCAAAAAATAATAGGACAGCAAAGGAAGGAGAAAAAAATTCCATGCATCTCAGTGGTCAAAGTTGTTTCCAGCCTATAAAAGATTTTTAAATTCAGACAAAGACAGGAGTCAAAGATCCAGTCAAGGTAATGTATTAAGTTGCCAGCCTTTCCTTAAGAATTCAAACTGAGATACCTTGGTCCTTCTGATAAGCAAATGATTGTAGAAAAAGAAACCAGAAGTGAGTTTTCAAGAAAACATAAACTCAAAGTACTTTTACTTAAGTGTAAAAAGATAAGCATGTCTGGGGAAGTCTTATGAGTTAGACCACTGCACATGAAGCCAACTAGAATGAAATGGACACACACACACACTAACAATAAAGTACTGTTACACTACCAAAAGTGATACCAATCTGCATGAAGGGAAAGTAATGGAGATTTAGAAAGGAATCTTGGGTCAAACTCCCTGAAGTATGAAAGGAGACTAAGAAAGTTGCTCAGCTAGTAAGGAGGGTAGTACTTCCCAGTGCAGCTACTGATACTGAAAAAGATCAACTAAAGATGATACTAAAAAAGTAGAGAACTCTCCAAAGAATGGGCCAAAGGTCAAGGAGAAAAATGGACTAGGAACAAAGCTAATCAAGGAAATATCCTATATATAAAATGGGGATTCTCACAATATTTTCTGAACAGAATTTATTTCCTAGGGAGCAATGACTGCTATATGTCTTATAATCTTGTCCTTGGGAGTATTTATGCTTCCCTATCCCAAATCAATGTGCATATATAAAGGGGAGAGGGGAGCAGATGACCTGTGTTTTAGTTCCTACGTCTCTACATCAAGGCCCTAAGTTGATCATGAAATCCTAAACTTGATGCCTTGATTAGAGAAGACATCTTACAGAGAGGATGAGATTCATTTGAAATGTTAAACAACAAACTCACCTGTATGTACTTAATATTTTAATTTCACTATAGTAATTAAAACCATGTTGTAGTTTTTTGCCAATATTTTGGAGAATATTTAAACAGCTGGCTTGGCAATAAAATAAATTCTTTCAACATACATTGGTTAAAAAGTACCAACACTCTTAAGTTGTTCTATAACTGAAATTTCCAATAAAATGTTTTCATTCAAAACACTGTAAATCCATTCTTAAATGACATACTTGAGCCTTTTCCTATAAAATCCTCAAACACAATAGCTACAAAGTTTTTGCCTTGTCTAGACATACATTCCTACTGGTGAAGTTTCTACCCAGAAAGCTGACGCAAACAAGATCCACATAGCAAAGAAAGGTGGCAAGGAAGAAAAACGGAAAATATTGATTGTTTTGTTGCTAACTAAAGAGCAGTCATCATTCCAAAAGACTTTAAAATTTTACATTTACAAAAATAATTTTAAGTGTTATTTTGAAATAAAGGCTATTCTGGAAGAGCAAGATTTGTGGAAATTGCTTCAAAAATACTTTGTCTGGGGGTGGGATAAAAAACACTTTGTCTAAAAATTTCTTTAAACAAAGAGATTATAAATTTTACCTTGCATTATCTGAGTATCTTACATCCTGATATATAAGAAAATGTCTTAGATTAATGAAATCATATCAGATTTTTCTTGATTTCCTATCAACTTTAACTTTTTTATATAATAAAACTATGTTTTAAAAAATTTCTCTCATAATTCTAAGAAATACAAATAGCAATAATAATCATCTGTAAATAAAAACTTACAGAAACTGAAATAAGTTTATATATATTTGAAGTGAAATGTCTCATTTATTGCATAACTAATTATAATACTCACATGTCACTCTCTGAAGGACAAGGTTGTTTTACCATTTTGGGTCTGCCTCTTGGTTTTGGAATCTTGACCTCTGTGGCTAACATTCACAGGAAAAAAATTTTTGTTAACTACCAGTTTTCCCACCAAGGTGTAGACATCATATATAAAAGTTATAAATATACACACTAAGAATATTAAGTAGTAGTTATTACAGATATAATTACTTTAGTTTTTTTTTTTTACTTTAGGTTTTAAAAATCATATCCTCACTCAAATGAGTAACAAACAATTCAGAGAAGTAAATCAAGGTTATTTTCAATTTACCTTTAGTATGGCTAAGGACTTAAAAGAACGTCCTTCACTGTTTTAATAGGAATGTCACAAAATTCAACTTTATAGTAGATATTAGCCCTTATAGTAAACATTTATATACATACTACAATATCATTTGTAAATCTATGTTCACGACTTAGAAAATTCTTTATCAGAATTCACTAAATTTTCTAATACCATTAATTTGATCCATTACAATATTAAAATCCAAAGAAAAAGGTAAACAAATTTGGGGCGGAGGTATTACTCGGTTTAAATCTGTTTCATTAAGAATCCTATATTATGAAGTAGAAAAAAAAAATTGTCTCTATCCTGGCTAACTTTCTTTGTTTTACTTTGTATTAGAGATAGATCCTTCCAAACTATTTCCTATTTGCCAAATTAGGAAAATATTTTAAATAGGCTGAAGACA
>SJYA01001305.1:2250861-2366300 GCA_006410615.1 Neotragus moschatus | reverse complement strand
TAGCTCAAACGTTGTGTTCTCTTGCTTTTCATTTGGAAAGCTTAAGTTTTCTAAAGTTAAGAGGTGAAGTAAACCCATTAGTCATGGAATTTATATCTCACCACAGCCTCATTAGCTGCTATTAATGGAAAATGTAATGGGGATAAACAGAAAAAGTCGCAAACAATTATTTCATATTTAAATACCTTATCAGAGAGCAGAAACCTTAATGTTTATCTTCTTTAAAATGTGCATGTTACACATAACCAAGTGTCTATTCACCTATTCCAAAGTAGCTGAAGTACAGCACTTAAATGGATTAGAATACTGATCACAAGCCAGATATTTAAACATTAACAATCCTACCTGCAGGTCGTCCTCTTTTAGGACTCACTTTTAGATTAGCAGATGCTGTTGCTGCAGTCACTACTCCAGCCTCCTCAGTTTCTACTTGTTTTTCTGCCTGAATAACAAAGATTTAAATTATTTAGCATGGTAGGCATTCCAAGTTTATTAGTTTAATGGCAAAAACATGCCAATGTAAGGTAAGTTCAAATATAAGTATAACTTTAAATATATATATACTCATTTATTTGGCTGTGCTAGGTCTTAAGTTTTGGCATGTGGAATCTAGTTCCCTGGCCTGGGGTTGAACCTGGGCCCCCTGCATTGTAGCACAGTCTTAAGCCACTGGACCACCACTAAGTATTACTTCTGTTATGATTTTCACTTTTCAACAGTTGACTCAGTGATATCCTCAAACTAAGCTTATAATTCTAGGAAACAAACGATAAAACTTCACTTTTTAGATCTTCTCAACCTAAGAAGAGTCATTTGTAAAAATAAATTGAATATTCTTGATGCAAAGTGTTGAATGAAGTATAATTATACTGAATAGCCACATACTGCTTATAAATGTACTTTCATTAAGTATCTCAAAATGCTAACGCTTTACACTGTGTACTTATGATATACAACCTAAATTAATGTTAGAAAAGGCAATAAATTAAGTTGCTGATATTTCCATCCTTTGTTAATATACACATTTTATTTTTGAAATGAGACAGAGCTGCTGTTCTTCCCTAGGAGTTATTATTTTCCATAAAGAAGGACTTACTGTAAAGAAATCCCAGCAAACCTCTGCAAACTATAATGCCCTAACGGTAATGAGACAACAGCCTCTAATGAGAATCCATTTAATCAATCCAAGCATTAGAGTAGAATCAAGGTTAATACCCACCAATGAGAAAGGAAATGCGAGCATAGCATCATAATGGAAGAGAGAAAAGAAATGGTGACGATCCAAGAGAGCAGTGAGGGTGACTGTGAGCTGCGTCCTCACCTTCAGCTACTTAGAATCCAGCCCAAACTATCTAACAAGATAAAGGCAATAAAGCATCTCGCAAAAACTTGCATAATCCAGTCTTACTGATAAAGTATTGATCTTTTAATCAACGATCTGATTTGCAAACACGAGATAATGACAAATACTGGTAAGGATATGGAGAATTATTCATATGTTGATTAACAGTGACCTAATCAATAAAGTGGCAAACCATTACTGATCATTGTGAATATCAACAATACAGAATATGCAAATCTGACTCAGGAATCCCACTGAAGAATTTATCCAGTTTTTCATTATGAATAGTTTAAGTTTAAAAACTTACAGACCATCCCTACCCCACTCCTAATTTGATAGCTCTGGAGTAAGAAGCCGGGCATCTGTTTTTATAACAAAGGTTGAGAACCCAAGACTGTATGAAAGCTCCTATTAAGGAGTTAGGAGGGCCAAAGTTCTCCAAAATTCAGTTCAAACTGATAAGCTCTTTCAGTGCCAAAAGAANTTTAAAAACTTACAGACCATCCCTGCCCCACTCCTAATTTGATAGCTCTGGAGTAAGAAGCCGGGCATCTGTTTTTATAACAAAGGTTGAGAACCCAAGACTGTATGAAAGCTCCTATTAAGGAGTTAGGAGGGCCAAAGTTCTCCAAAATTCAGTTCAAACTGATAAGCTCTTTCAGTGCCAAAAGAAAAAACCTCTCTTCAATTACACTTTCAACTGTTGGAAATAAATCATGACTATTACAGCAAAATCATGCAAGTCAAAACCACTCCTCATGAAAACATTAATAAGAAATATATTACCTAGAAAAACAACTATTATTTCAAATATATATCTAAATATCTTAAATGCAAATATTCTGACTAGATTAATTTCTTCCATGTTTTATCTCACTGGGACCTCTACTGTTCAGTTGCTAAGTGGAGTCTGACTCTTTGCAACCCCGTGGACTGCAGCACACCAGGCTCCTCTGTCCTCCACTTCTCCTGTAGTTAAATTCATGGCCATGGAGTTGGTGATGCTATCTAACTATCCCTTCTCCTTTTTGTCTTCCATCTTTGCCAGCATCCTGGTTTTTTCTAATGAGACCTCATGAAATTAAAAGACGCTTACTCCTTGGAAAGAAAGTTATGACCAACCTAGACAGCATATTAAAAAGCAGAGACATTACTTTGCCAACAAAGGTCCATCTAGTCAAGGCTATGGTTTTTCCAGTGGTCATGTATGGATGTGAGAGTTGGATTAAAAAGAAAGCTGAGCACTAAAGAATTGATGCTTTTAAAGTGGTGTTGGAGAAGACTCTTCAGAGTCCCTTGGACTGCAAGGAGATCCAACCAGCCCATCCTAAAGGAAATCAGTCCTGGGTGTTCATTGGAAGGACTGATGTTGAAGCTGAAATACTTTGGCCACCTCATGCAAAGAGCTGACTCATTGGAAAAGACCCTGATGCTGGGAAAGATTGAGGGCAGGAGGAGAAGGGGATGACAGTGGATGAGATGGTTGGATGGCATCACAGACTCAATGGACATGGGTTTAGGTAGACTCCAGCAGTTGGGGATAGATAGGGAGGGCTGACGTGCTGCATTTCATGGGGTTGCAGAGTCAGACACGACTGAGTGACTGAACTGAATCCTTTGACAAATTTTCTCCCCATTTATGACCCCATTTGCTAGCTCTACTCCCTTCATGACTTTACATAAAGGCCTCCCAACCCTAAAAAAAACCTCATGGGACTGTTATTCATCTGCAATCTTGTTTTGCTGCACCTGTCTCACAAATCTCCAACAGAGGATTACCATAAAACTCTCCTTTCCTTGCTTTATTACTCGCTACTGATCTGAGCCCTGCTGGGGAAAAAAAAAAAAAAATCTACAAACGTGCATTCATTTTATGCAGCTTCATTTGTGGTCAAAGTTACCCATTAATCCTATACCCTGTCTTTTGTCATTCTCTTTCCTTCTCCTCCCTCTAGCATAATCTTTCAATCCATTCTTCTTGCCTTATGCCATATATGCAGTCTTACTTTGAATTCAGTGAGGGAGAAGGGAGAGACTGAGGCCAGCAGGAAGGGAGTCCCTTAATTTCCAAGTCTCTCTAGAAATTTTTAATAGTCCATTCCCTTCAATGTTATAAAAGATGAAAAATGTCTCTTTTCCATTAAGTCAGTTTCTTTAAATGTGTTCTCCCTTTTCTCTCACTCAGCATTATTAACTTTCAATAATTTAAACTCAATATCTTTGCTATTTCCTGGTTTCACAAAGAAAAGGTATTACAGCCTCTATTATATTTTTTTACTTTAACACCCTCCCTTAACCATGGCAAATCCTTGTTGCATTCTCTCTCCTCACTTCAAAGATTTCAAAATCACAGTGTAATTTTAACATTAAACATTTTATTCTTTAGTCTACTTCACCTGTTCTTACTATTTGACCTTAAAGTATCCTGGCAGATCCTAACTATCAAACCTTACTGGACCCCCTCTGCATCAGGACCCTACTAACCATTCCCTCATTCTTAAAATTCTTTCCTTCCCTGTTTATCTTGATAGTTTCTGTTAGATTTTCTCCTGACAGTTCATTCTCCACCACAATTTTACAAGGCAACCTTTCATGGCCACTATATTACCTCAGGATTCTGGTTTCTGTGTGGTTCTTGGTAAACTTTCCCCCTTGACTAACCATCTAATATCCTGTATTTATGAGACCACATCTGTAACTTCTACCTTTAACCTTTTTGGTGTCAGAGAAATATATATTTTCAGTCTAATTCTCAAAGGTGTTTCACATCCTCCTCAGCCTCTACTCCCAAAACATCTCCTGCATCTCAGTATATAATCCAGTCATCCAAGCCAACACCTTGAGTCATCCTAGCTTCCTCCTTCTCCCTTCACACCCACTTTCAATCAACTATTAACCCCCTAAAGGGCTCTTAGCATCCCATCTTTTACCTACACCACTAAAATTGTTAGGTTAACTCTTTAGAAAGGTTTTTATAATTTAGTTACCAAGTCACAATCATAACTCTCCATTTTAATTGTCTTATGTATTTACTGTCTGTCTCAACAAAAATGTCATTCAGTGAGAACAAAGACATTACCTTCCTCATTCACTGAGATTTTCTGCCTGGGTCAGTGAAGTAAGTACCAAAATTCTGAATCAATTTATCAGGAAACTAGTCTCACTCTGCTTCAATTCAATTCCCATTTACACTGCTTTAAAAGGAGAAGTATCTGAAATTTAAAATGATTCAATGGCTATCCACCAGTTCTCTAAGTTGAAGTTCTTCAGGATAACACATTGGTGTTTTCATACTTGTTTCCCTCAAATGTTATGGTCTCGTCTCATAATACTGAAATGCAACACTAGAAATGCTTGAAGCAAAGTTTGCTCTTATGCCTCTGTCCTCCCCTACTCCTCCATCTGCCTGTCAAAATTCTGCCTAGCTTTTAAAATTTTGTTCAAGTTATCATAGCCCCTTCACACACACACCCCCCCACAGGGGATAAAAAGCCACTGGAAGTAAAATATGAAAACAAATAATTACAGTGGCTTTAATTAAAGACGCTGAACTCACACTATAGTACTATGAGAAAAAAAAAAAAAAAAAACTGTTTTTGAAAGACTGAACCCTTGGAGTTCCCTGGTGGTGAAGCAGTTGAGAATTGTGAGAATCTGTGCTTCCACTGAGGGGATATGACTTCAATCCCAGGAGAGGGAACTGAAGTCCCATGTGCTGCATACTAAGATCCCATGTGCTGTGTGGCTTGGCCAAAACAATAAACTAATAGCATAATTTGCCATTAGAAAAAACCAAACTGAATGCGTTTTCTTTGTAGCTTTGTCATATAATAATAGTTTTTCTGACCTAGTTATGTCTGAGACATAACTAGATCAGAAAAAGGTGTGATGAACAAAACTTCATATAGGAAAGAAGAAAACATTAATTAAAATCCTAAGATGTACTTCATCCCAAATTGTCACATCCTCTCATTTCATGCAACAATGTTGTAAAGTAGTAACAGCATAACAGTGGACATTTATAAAGCACTTACTATGTATAAGGATTTATTATAAATATTTTATATGTCTTAACTGATTCAATCCTCTCAATAATCTTATATATATTATCCATTTTATACGGAAAACTTAAGGCAGCAACATAAAAAGGAATGAAAATTGGTGCATTTTATTTTGTTTACCATTCAACTTAAGGAGGGAGAAGGAAATGGCAACCCACTCCAGTGTTCTTGCCTCGAGAATCCCAGGGACAGAGGAGCCTGGTGGGCTGCCGTCTATGGGGTCGCACATAGTCGAACACGACTAAAGCGACTTAGCAAACAGCAGCAACTTAAGGATGCTGTATCACTAAGAAAAGCAACAGTTTTGATATGTAAACATAACCTACCCTTTACAATAAGGACTTAAGAGTGAAACGCTAAGTTTAAACAGTACAGTTTTTTCACTATCTACACTTCCTCAATCCAGCTAAAATAAAAATTCTTTTAAGATCTCTGTGGTTAAGCTGTAGAATTACCTTTCTCTTCCTCCCTCTTCTGGCAGCTTTTGGAGTGGTTATGTCAATTGGTTTAGTCACATCCTATTAAAAAAAAAAAGATGAAACTGATATGCCACACCTGAAACAAAGTTTCTTACATTAAAAATCACAAACATGTTTCACTGAAAGAACTAGGGAACTTGTTTGAAATTATAAATTTTGAAAGTCTTAATACTATCATTACAAAATAAGAGGAATTACTGCTATCTCTGTCCAAAAAAACAAAAAAATTTTGTCAGATCAAATATTAAAAGTCACACTTGCTAGTACACTGGGAGAGTTGTCTATTTAAATTTATAAAACACAAATCTTTCTACAGCAGCATCTTCAGTTGTAGGACTGTTAATGTTAAGAGGTGGTCAGGACTTGATCATATAACAATTTTATGAAGCCTAGAAGGGCTAAATAAGTATTTCCATTCAGATATAAATACAGAGTTGGAAATAAACGTGGGTTTCTAAAAATTTGGTTCAATGTCCTTTCCCGTACATCCATCTACAACACCTCGCTTTAAAGATATTTCTAACAAACAGTAAGCCTGTCTTTTAGCTGTACCTCATATTTTGCATTGCAAAATAACTTAACAACATCCAAGGACCTCCCTGGTAGTCCAATAGCTAAGACTCCACACTCCCAATACAGGGGGCTTGGGATGGATACCTGATCAGGAAACTAGATTCCATGTGCTGCAACTAAAGATTCCTTTCCACAGGCTGCAACTAAGACCTGGAGCAGCCAGAAAGTATAAAGATGAAAAAAATATTTTATAATATTATATTTAATATTCACACAAGGAGATAAGTCTTTAATATTTTCCCATTCATTACTTGACTACTTTAAGGATTACTTTCTACTTTGCCACAATCAACTCATTTTACAATTCTTCCTTGCAACAAGATGGATTTAGAATGCAAGAGAAATTAAACACACCTCATTGCTGGCTTTTTCTTCATGGTCTGTATCTTCCTTTGAAACACTTGTTTCTTTTTCTTCAACTTCAACATCAGATGACGCATTTGATTGTTTAGCTGATGCCTATGAACAATCAAATCTATTAGTTTCATAAAATTATTTTATCCCAACTTTAAAATTTGTGCCCATAAAAAATCAAAGCCTGTAAGAAAGCTAGAAAAGTACCCTTATTTCTGTTGCACAGGATACTTCTAATATGCATAATTTATAAACAGTTTTAAATGCTATTATTCCTACAGTTGATGCATACAAGCTCAGCAGATACAATGATGAAGCAGAAATTAAAAGTATAATTACAAATACAATCCTGATGTTCTAACCAACACCCAACAAGGTTCAATGTAAGGTGATTTAGAACAGCACAGACCTACACTCTATTGAACTACTGTAATATTCTGGATAAAGAAGCTAATCTAAAAAAGTATATATATATCTCTCTCACAACTTTATTTAAGGACCTAGACTGATCTATATTTCATTTTTCTTTCTTTTTTTTTTGATCTATATTTCAAACTTAGTTTATTTAAAATGCAGATTCCTGAAACCCAAACTGAAGTGATTCTGATTTAACAGACACTGAATGGGAGTCAATAATAATTAATTTTTAAAAGTACCCCCAGATGAGAAAATACTTGTAAGCAAGTGACTTAGGGTCCCTAGAGTTTCAAAATACCAACCAAAATGATGACAACCAGAGGTGAGGGTACAGTATGTATTTACAAGATGATGCCAATATAATCCAAACTGTGCACCTTTCTAGCTTTTTCCTTTGGCTAGTCTTCTACACTGTTCACCTTCTTCCTTTTTTGTAAAAAAGGCAATGCTGATAATCCACCAATTTTATAAAGGTATATTTAAAAAAATGTACAAATGTGTCCAAAATTACTTATAGCACTATAGAGATATTTATAAATTAATGATGGCAAAATCATGGTGTTTCTTTTATGTAAGTTTGGGCTTGAATGCTTGCACCAAACCCCAGGAATGTGCCATTGAGGATGTCTGGGCTGGGAACACAGAGTACATCACACCAGCATCATCATTCACACTTATGTTAAGAACAGAAAATTGTTGGGTTTCATGCACACAACCAACCAAATATTTCACTGTAAAATAGAAAACTCCCAAGTATCAAGATGTATAATGAAAACTACCTGGAGATTAAGTAGGTAGATGGGAACAGAGAATAGAGTGACTATGCAAGACAATCTGGAGAATGAAAATGACTTTGAAGGCACAATCATAGGATACATAATCCAAGTTAAATCAAAGTTATTTTCAGGAAATAATCAACTCAGTCTCTTGGGACTCCCATTACACAGTCAAGGCAGT
Organism: Neotragus moschatus; assembly: GCA_006410615.1. Taxonomy (NCBI): domain Eukaryota; kingdom Metazoa; phylum Chordata; class Mammalia; order Artiodactyla; family Bovidae; genus Neotragus; species Neotragus moschatus. The sequence goes on along the minus strand of SJYA01001305.1, from coordinate 2,358,117 downwards.
AAGGATGGGAAATCATTCATCAATTCTTACATTTGTGCAACACACATCTAGTGGATAACTATTCTCTCCACAGATATATAACAATGCCAGGCACATGGGACACATACAACTCCTCTGTTTATAGAACAAGCCTGTGGCAGTTAAGACTAGTACAGAAGCAATTATGATATAAGTACTGTAACAAATAACTTTTGGGTGGCTAATGAAGGCACTTAGGACCATCTAATGCAGCCCTGTAAAATCAAAAATTTAAATATTCCAGATACAACAGCCTCTGAAGGTTTCAAACAAGAGAAAAAAAGCCTGGCACAGACAAAGAACTAAAAAACATATAGATTAAAAGATACAAACTTGCAATACTTTCAGTGTGTTGCTATTTCCTTCAGGTTTACTCAAACTCATCCAATTTTTAAAACCTCAAGTCTGAATACATACATACATACACACACATGCACAGAAACCCAAAATAAAAAGGTTTAACAGTTGCTCTTATAGAAACCAAAAACAAATATAATTTGCACAGTGCTATAAGTATTTTTGTCACATATTTTAACTCACATAAAGTTCATATTCTAATTTTACAGATTTAGAAATTAAAATAAGAAATAACATCCTTTTTTGTCATTAAACCTAAATTTAAGAAATAGTACATATGGCTTTAATTCAATACATTAAATAAACTTCCAATCTGGGTTTAAATAACTGAATATTTCCTAGCTTTCTGAGATCTGTTTGACCACGAAGGCAGTATTTTCAGTTTTCTAGATATAAAAGTCCAAGGTTCAACCTCACAAAAACTTAATCTGAAATTTACAAGCCTCTTCAGTTATTTTCCTATAGCTAGAATATTGATTATTCACCAAAACTGAGTAAGTAATAATACTAAACTAAGTTTTATGTAATTTGACGCACCTGTTGACTTGAAAATTTCACTTTCGGATTGTTATCTATCTCCCATAAACCTTCATTAAAGCCTTTTCGTTTATTTGGTTTGCCGTACTTTTCCTTATTTTCTGAGTAAGGAAATATGTCCTTTGGGCCTAAAAAAGCACTAAAAAAGGAGGAGGGGAAATATGAGTGTAACACAATCTCAAATGTAAGTGATTAACACTACCCTATGAACACAATTATCAAAAATTTTTAATCTAAATGCATTAAACATCATACATAAGTTAAAGAGTAGCCACAAATAACTGTTTAATTCCAAACATGTTTATTAAATTCAGTCAGAAATTTAATCCTAGATCCATAATTCTACTTAAAAAAACACACAAGCTGCACAATAATGTACTGAATGCCACTAAACAGTACATTTGAAAATGATTAAAATGGTAAATTTTGTGTAATTTTACAAATTTTGCTATAAATATGCATAATAAAAAAAAGATGTGACAAGACATTAATCAATACATTTAAATGAATTCCAACTATAGTTTTACTTCAAAGTAATTTGGAATATTATACAACTCAAAACACTGTCAATAAGGTATATATATGTTTTAATATTTGTTTATGTGTGTAGATTTTTGGAATAAATGTTCAATGTTATTGTATTCAATGAGGGAATCAGACCTTATCACTAGTTTGTTCATTTATGTGTGTATACACATATATATTTTAATCAATTCTTTTATTCATGATAATTGTATTCTAAAATGTCACCATGAACACTGAATTAAGGAAATACTATACCACTGCTGCAGGGGAAATACAGAGTAGGTTCCTCAGGTCATATTTTTGTCAACCAATCAATATATAACATTGTTTTATGTATTTTTCTGTTTAAAGACACCTTGTTTAATACATATTGGTAATTCATTAACACTGAACTTACAGCCAACAGCTTATGTAACACTCATTTTCTCCATAAGACACAGCAGTCTTCTTGCACTGAGGAACACTGACCAGCACTTCAGCACCACTTTAGGGTGCTACTATAAACAACAGGTTCTTCGCAACCTGATGCGAAGAGCTGACTCATTTGAAAGGACCCTACCCTGATGCTGGGAAAGATTGAAGGAAGGAAGAGAAGAGGACGACAGAGGAGGAAATGGCTGGATGGCATCACCTACTCGATGGACATGAGTTTGAGTAAACTCCGGGAGTTGGTGATGTACAGGGAGGCGTGGTGTGCTACAGTCCACGGGGTCGCAGAGTCAGACACGACTGAGCGACTGAACTGAACTGACTGATAACAAAAAATCCATGACACTACGCAGACTGCAAAAAGGACACTTGTTTACAGTATGACAGCTGAAGCAACGTAGAGCACAGCTTTCCTTCAGCCTCAGCTAGGAATGTGTACATCAAGTTACTCCATTTTTTGCCACTGCACACAGACAGTACCATGAAGACCTCACAGTTAAAGACTTAGGATTACAAGTAAATTGCAGTAAGCAGGCAAAGTCATAAATATGGAACCTGTGAATGACGACAATCAACTATTCTGTGTGTGTGTGTGTGTGTGTGTGTGTGTGTGTCTGTGTGTCTGTGTGTCTTTAGATATAATCCCCAGAACAAACCCCTTGTTTATCTCCCTAGGTCAGTCAGTTCTGCAGAAGTTTGTCAATCCTATAAAGGCATATAGAGAATGTGTAAGTTTTTGCCATAATAGTTGATATATATGTATTCTCCAAAGCAAGAGGAAGATCAAATTACTATTCACTGCCTCTAAAATATGCTACAATTTAAGATTATTAATTACTAATTATGTATCACAAATTCCATATCTGCTGAAATTTTTTAAGAATTAGACCTATGACTACAGTTAACATTCNGAAGTTTGTCAATCCTATAAAGGCATATAGAGAATGTGTAAGTTTTTGCCATAATAGTTGATATATATGTATTCTCCAAAGCAAGAGGAAGATCAAATTACTATTCACTGCCTCTAAAATATGCTACAATTTAAGATTATTAATTACTAATTATGTATCACAAATTCCATATCTGCTGAAATTTTTTAAGAATTAGACCTATGACTACAGTTAACATTCTAGTTTAGAATATTTTAAAAGGCTTTAGAATAAAATTTCAACAGGAGACTAAGTTCAGTTTAGTTCAGTCGCTCAGTCGTGTCTGACTCTTTGCGACTCCATGAATCGTAGCACGCCAGGCCTCCCTGTCCATCACCAACTCCGGGAGTTCACTCAGACTCACGTCCATCGAGTCACTGATGCCATCCAGCTATCTCATCCTCTGTCATCCCCTTCTCCTCCTACCCCCATCCCTCCCAGCATCAGAGTCTTTTCCAATGAGTCAACTCTTCGCACACGGTGGCCAAAGTACTGAGAGCTCTACTTAAATATGATCAATTACATAAGTCAGCTTTAATTATTATTTAAAATTTTCATTTACAAATACTGAAAGTATCCACGTATTTTAATTGCACATCAGTTAAGGCACACAAATTATCATGATTTCAGGTGATCTAGAAATTCAGATTTTTACTAAGCATTATTCACTCCTACCAGCAATCTAAGCTTAGAAAACTTAACGTATTTAGTTAAAACAGTAAAGCAATTCCTCCAGCATAATCGTCTCCAAATTCCAAGTAAATGACTTGAATTAAAACTCCATCAAAAATACAATATATACTTCTGGTAAGAACAAAGTAATTCCCCCTTCTAAAACCTCACAACTTCTATAAGGCTAAGAGAGGTTATCAGATTTGAAAGCTGTAAAGACTGAGAAAGTTGGGTACTAAACAGCAATGCAGAAAATCAGACTAATTTATAGTTTGAAATCCCCAAGCGGTTCAAAACTGGTGACACCAGGAACTTCAAGAAGTGAAAGGGACCTTAAAATAGTAAATATTTAATAAAATACAGAAAAATGTCTTAAAACCTCAAACATGGGGCATTTTTAAAGGATTCTAAACCAAAACACTATTCAAAAGAGAAAACTGATTCTTTCTTGTTGTTTAGTTGTCCAATCGTGTCCGACTCTTGCAGCACACCAAGCCTGCCTCCCTGTCCCTCACTGTTAGTTAGCCCAAGTTCATGTCCATTGCATCAGTGATGCCATCCAGCCATCTCATCTTCTGATGCCCTCTTCTCCTTCTGCTATCAAAATTGATTGCACTATATTATTTAGCATATAAAGGTTTCAGTGAAATTTATGTGGATTATTTTTTTTTCCCCAAAACAGGTAGTCCCCACTTTGCATGACAACAGGAAACCACAAAAATGACCATGCAAAAAGCAATCTTATCGAAAAATAGGAAAACTTACAATTATTCCATAACCTTCAAAAGTTGTCAAAATATTAAATGCACTATTACTGATAGTGTGTAAGGAAATTGGGTTGCCATGCCCTCCTCCAGGGGATCTTCCCAACCCAGGGATTGAACCCACGTCTCTTACCTCTCCTGCCTTTTCTGATACATCTACACAAAAACTTGTACACAAGTGTTTACAGCAGCACAGCAGCAAAAGTCATTAAAGACCACATATTGTATAGTTCAATTTATATGAAATGCCCAGAATAGGCAAAATGGTTACTGATTCCCAGGACTTCCCTGGTGATCCAGTGGTTAAGACCCCACGGTCCCAACGCAGGGAGCCCGGGTTCTACCTCCGGTCAGGAAACTACATCCCATATACTGCAATTAAGAGTTTGCATGCCACAAGTAAAGAACCCAAGTGCTGCAACTAAGACCCAGCACAGTCAAATTAAAAAAAAAAGAAAAAGATTAATGGTTCCCTATGGCAATAAAAGGGGGAGACAGGAGAAATAAGTAGTAACTGCTCATGGGTACAGGGTTTCTTTTTGGTATGATGAAGATGTTCTAAAATTGTACTAAGGGCTACATAATTCTGGATATACTAACATATATGTTTTAACTGAATTGTTTGGGACATGAATTAACGTCTTAATAAAGTTGTTAAAATATTTTTCACTGAATACCACATTCCAAAGAAAACAAAAATGATCCAGAACTTTACCAACTACAGATAGCCACTGTTTTCACCAACTTGTTTGTAGCATATGTATCTATATAAACATGTAATTTTCATGTATATGCTGTTGCTGCTGCTGCTGCTAAGTCACTTCAGTCGTGTCCGACTCTGTGTGATCCCATAGATGGCAGCCCACCAAGCTCCGCCGTCCCTGGGATTCTCCAGACAAGAACACTGGAGTGGGTTGCCATTTCCTTCTCCGATGCATGAAAGTGAAAAGTGCAAGTGAAGTCACTGAGTTGTGTCCAACTCTCAGCGACCCCATGGACTGCAGCCCACCAGGCTCCTCCAACCATGGGATTTTCCATGCAAGAGTACTAGAGTGGGGTGCCATTGCTTTTTCCAATGTATATGCTACTGACCCATAAATACTTTTTCAAATTATAATGAACATGTTTTCACATCAATAGTTACTTAACAGCTAAACACTATTTCACTGAATAATTTTTCCAAAATTAATTTGTCTACTGTCGGACCATTTCCTGTATAAATTTTCTATTATAAAATGTAACTGTAATAAATAATGTATTGCTCCATCTTTTCACATATTTTCCTAATAAATTCTAAGAAGAACTGCCGCCTCAAATGGTATGTTCAAGACTACAGAGCTCCTTAATGAGATTCAAACAATTATGGTGGATGAAAAAAGAATCCTTCCATGTTGTCATCACAAAAAGGAAAATGACTAATTACAGGACCTGATGGAGGTTGGAGGTGTTAGCTATCGCTATGGTGGTAGGTAAGCATACTGCAATATATAAATGTATCAAATCATGGTGGTAATAACACTGCAATATATAAATGTATCATTGGGAGAATGGCACTGAAACATGTATACTATCATGTAAGAAATGAATCGCCAGTCTGTGTTCGATACAGGATGCTTGGGGCTAGTGCACGGGGATGATCCAGAGAGATGATATGGGGTGGGAGGTGGGAGGGGGTTCAGGACTGGGAATTCATGTACACCGGTAGCAGATTCATGTCAATGTATGGCAAAACCAATACAGTATTGTAAAGTAAAATAAAGTAAAAATAAAAAATTTTTTTAAAGTATCAAAATCAGCATACCTTAAACTTGTGCAGTATGCATCAATTACATTTCAATTTAAAAAAATAAGAAGAAAACACACGCACACACAAAAAATCCTCCCCAGGATGCAATCCCATACGTTTGGTGAACAGGGATCAGATTAATTTTTAAGCAGCCATCACTAGTCCCCAGGGGCACAACCTTCTATAGCTGTAGCTTTGATTCATCTTTCAAAGCTTTCAATTTTTAAATGATATATAAATCTCTTACTGTTTTTAGTAATAGGTTTAGGGGTTTCCCCCCTAAAAAATAGTAAAAATGATGTGCTTCCTTTTAATGTTGTTTAAAAAAAAATTTAATAATGCATTAATTGAAAGCACATTACCCACTAAATTCCAGAACACTTAGGGATCACCAAGATCTTCCTGGTAAAGATTAGAAAACTGAAAGCCAAAAAGATTTACTGATGCAAGCAAGGTTATTGAGCTATTAAATAGCAGAGCCTTCACTCTGTACAATGTTCCCTTAAACAGATTCCCTTTAACCACTGTAATACAGTCTCTGAAACACTGTTTATATATTAATAAAATATTGATGCCATATCCCTATACTTATGAACTCAGTTCAAATACCAATTGTCAAAGCCCACAAGGATTAAAGCTAATGGAAAATGTCTTAAGAAAAAGCAAATCATTAACTACAATACTAATTTTATAATTCTGAAGCAACTTAAATAATTCCAAAGCCTGCAGGTATGTTTCTTACATAGCATATGCCTAAAGTGTGTTCCTATGTATCCCGATTTTTCAGAATCCAAGTACACATAAAAGCAGTCGTCTCTCTAAAGTCATTTTTCTGGAAACAATGTATATACCTGCAAGAACATACACATACATGCCTCCCAAAAACTCAATTGCCATACAGCTAAAAGCATCCTTTAAAGTAAACCAGAAGTTGCATATAAAAAAACGGGATAGGGAAGTTTATCACAGCTGAAGACTTAAAGCTCAAAACTCATTTAACTGTTGTCAAGTAATAATACAGAAACCTATACCTTTTAAACACTGACTCTAACTTGATGTTTCATTTCCCTATTATTATTAAATCACAAAATATGAAACATATTGTTTTAAACTACCTTTTATAATAGCACACACTACTTTGTAACAGAAAATGACTCGATAGACAATTGATACATCTACTATGTGAGAGGAACCTGACAACACAGAAATGAAGAAACAGTTCCTCTCATTATAAGAAATCATACAAACTCCACACTAACACATACAACTATGTCTGTAGTACTGAAATTGTATAGAACAACTCAGTGTAGAAGAAATTAAAATCCTATCCTCTGATTCATCTTTTCATTCCTTTCTTGTGGATAGGTGATACAAAAAACTGACCAACCAGTAGAACTTTCCCATTCACCTTCACTCCTAACAACTATTTATTAGGCAGGTTTTGAAATAATCTGTGATGGATAGTTTCAAAGTTTCTAGAATTGAGCACCTAACATCTGTGAATTAAGACAAGAGCAGTAAAAAAATAAAGTGGCAAAAACACTATCTTCATTTAAAAATTTCTAGACTTTAGAGAAATAAGTAGACCTGGATGAGAGTACTCCCTCAATTAACAATAATTAGCCAGCAAAACAAACTACACTGCAAACAATCTAGTAAGCATACTTATAAGTTGTGGAAAAATAATATGCAACATTATTTTTAATTCCTAATAGTTGACATTTCGTGTTTAATACACGCCAAGCAACTGTTTTAAGCATCTTTCACGTAGTATCTTATTTGCACCTTGAATTCTAAGGTAGAGTATTTTATTGTTCGCATTTTACAAGGAAGAGAAGGACAAGGCTAAGTAAACCTGCTCAAGGTCATAGAGCAGATAGATAAAAGGCAGGATTCAAAGACACTCTTCTGATCCAGCTGTCCTAAACACTATAGAAATGCTAGCTAATGGACAGCAAATTCATCATCAACAAGTTGATTTTATCGAGGTCATAGTGCTTTCAGTCTATTACCAAACATTTATTTAACAGCTACTATGTGCCGGGCACTTAAGTAAATAATGATAAACAAGACAGACAAGGTTCCTGCTCTCCAAGCTTTTCACTTGTGGGTGAAGGAAAAAAAAATTTTAGTCATCACTGCAATGGAAAAATAAGCATAAAAAAAGAGGATATGAGCTAAGAGCTAAATGACTGAAAATCTGTTTTCTCTTTGTTGGGAAAGATAGGTCTTCAACCAGGAAGGACCTGAGACAACATACATCTGTGTAACAGTAAAAAATAAAATGTGATGAGGTTGGAGAGGTTACGACTAGACTAGTTCACACAGGGTGTTATAAAACAGCANAAGAGGATATGAGCTAAGAGCTAAATGACTGAAAATCTGTTTTCTCTTTGTTGGGAAAGATAGGTCTTCAACCAGGAAGGACCTGAGACAACATACATCTGTGTAACAGTAAAAAATAAAATGTGATGAGGTTGGAGAGGTTATGACTAGACTAGTTCACACAGGGTGTTATAAAACAGCACTTGTAGGGACTTGCCTAGTGGTTCAGTGGTTAAGACTGAACTTCTATAGTCATCAAGACAATATGGTACTGCCACAAAGACAGAAATATAGATAATGGAACAGAATAGAAAGCCCAGAGATAAATCCACACACCTATGGACACCCTATCTTTGACAAACGCGGCAAGAATATACAATGGAGAAAAGACAATCTCTTTAACAAGCGGTGCTGGGAAAACTGGTCAACCANGGCTGCATCTAAATTTTATTTTCCTAGTAAAATGGTAGCTGGTAGGTGGCACTAAACCTCAAATGTTTCTCTCAAAATATTCTTCAAAGGATTTCTAAATTTTTTTTTATCCTTTAGCCAATACATTTTTAATAAGTTGGTTGTAATTAAGTCCAGCCTTCTGATGTAAGTTGATATTTTGGTATTTTTACTGTATCAGAACTACACCAGAATTGTCTTATTTAACCATTAACATTCACCCAGGTTCCCAATAAATGTAGCAATGAAAGCATTTTGAAAACTGTTACAAACTGATCTTAAACTTTGTTTCATCCTTCACTGAGGGTCCCCCTACCCAAAGTGCCTACTGAGTCTCAAGCACTCTTAGATGCTAAGGATAGGACAATGAACGAGAAGTAGGGACAGTTCTCATTTACAGCTAAATGAAAATATGAAAAAAGCGTAAAATATTAAAATATGTAAATAATAGTACATAGCTCATACTTCTCTAAACAAAGAACTCACAATTGGGAATAAATCAAATAATGCTTCATATTAAGTTGGTAAAAATTGAGAATTTTTAAAAGATATGTATTGGCCTTTAAAAAGAATGAAGGAAGACATTCCCAATGCAAAATGTTTTGCAGGAGACTGACTCATACCTCAGCAACATGCAGAGGGCTCCATGTGCTGCAAAAAAGAAACTTGAGTGGCAAAGGAGAGGGAAGGGTTGGAGGCATGTTTTGAAGCTTCTCATTCTAAATTTGAGTTTGATATGATACATACCAGGGAGCTACTATAGTTTACTGAGCAACAAAGGTAAAGATGATTCCTTAAAAAGTTAACCTTGCTTGCTACAAAGTAGATGACAGTAGAAAAAGGCTGAAGATTGCTGTTGTACTCCCAAAGTGAGTGGTTTCTGGACGAGACTGTTGACTATGAAAAAGGGAAGGAAGGGCACAGCTAAGTACACCAAGAAATAATTGTCAGTTAGTCATAAATAGTGCACAGGAAAAAGTGGAGAAAGATGTATTGAAGAAAAATTCCAAGCACTGAGTAGGAGAAACCAAAGCATCCTCTAGCAACCATCTCATGTGCACCCCCTTTGTTCTAAATCCAGTGAGGCTTTGCAACTCCAAGTGTGGTCCAGGGGTTTCACCTGGAAGTTGTTAGAAGAAACTCAGCCCCTCCCCAGTCCTGCTAAATCAGAATCTGTCTTTTAACAAGATCCCCATAACAAGATTCTTAGGCATATTCAAGTCTGAGAAACTACTGCTGTAGAAGACACTACAGACCATAGGTACTTAATATCAAGTAGGGAAGACAGGTATATATTAATAGGTAAATTACAATTAATATTAAAAGATAATTTATATTAACGCTTTGTGACAGTATCAATAAGTAAAGAGGGAGTGGTTATTGGGAGCCAGGAGATCCTCAGAAAAGAAATGGAAAATAGAGGGAAAAATAGGAAAGCATTGATGTTTTAGTATTAGTATTGAAAAGAGAAAAAGTACAAACTTAGCTCTTGCTGTCTGTAAGTTCTGGCAATTTTGATTTTTGATAGTCTGCAGACAAGGAATGATTCCCTTTAAACAACAAGTCAGGGCAAAACAGGTGGTAGTTTAAGCCTCTAGAGAACAAAAGCCCAGGATCCCTGGGAGCCGCAGTTCCAGAGAGGAGGGGGAGGGGAAGGGAGGAGGGGGAGAGGGAGGCGGGAGTGTTAGGCTCAGGAGAGCCACTTGGAGAGATTTTCTAAACTACTGTAAGCTTATGCTCCTCTCCAGCCATGCTTGATGCACCCCTCCCCCATAGTCAGCCTTCTTAGTGTGGATGCCAGAAAAAGTAGAGCAAGATAGAGATTAGAGGAGCAACGGGAAGTTGCAAGAAGAAAATACAATATTCAAACCAACTAAAGCCAAGGAGAGGGGGAAAGGAGATCTGAATGAACTGAGGGAGAAGCTTGACTTACAGTCTCTCATTTAATCCAGGTGTTACTATCCCCATTTTACAGATGACCGAACAGGCACACAGAAGTTCTGCAACTTACCCAAAATCAAACATCTACTCAGATGGCCAAGGCAACAGGTCAGCCCTGCAGTTTCAAGTCCCCGCCTTTGTGTGATCCTACACCTCCTCTAGGTGGAGCCGGGGTCAAGCTGCACTGTGTAATTAGAAAAAGATGCTGGAAGTAAAACCACTCTTCCACCTTCTGTCTTCGGACTTGAAAGTATTTCCAGCTTCAAATTTCCTCACAGTCTCCATCTGCCCCACCCCAGTCGTAGCTTGTCCCTACCACCAGCGTATTCTGTTTAACTCCTTCTAGCCATAAAGGACTCAAAATCTCCCCATGAAAGACTGACCTCATCTTACCGTGACATAATTTCTTCATTACAATTTTTCTATACTTGGAAGAAGGCACTATCTTGGTGATCAGTGTCTGGCATTCACAGACACTCAATAAAATTTGTCTCAATAAATATTTGTTGAATAAATGAGAGGAAGGGGTAGGTGAAAAACTCTGACAGAGTCTCTCTTATCCTTTAAGCTGAGAAAGCAGATAAGACACTCAAGGGTACTTATATTTGTTTTGACTTTGTGAATATTTCATGTGCTTAAAGGTTAATTCTTTAAAAGCACTGACATTATTCATAGACTACGCNTGAATAAATGAGAGGAAGGGGTAGGTGAAAAACTCTGACAGAGTCTCTCTTATCCTTTAAGCTGAGAAAGCAGATAAGACACTCAAGGGTACTTATATTTGTTTTGACTTTGTGAATATTTCATGTGCTTAAAGGTTAATTCTTTAAAAGCACTGACATTATTCATAGACTACGCGCGCGAAGAATTGATGCTTTTGAACTGTGGTGTTGGAGAAGACTCTTGAGAGTCCCTTGGACTGCAAGGAGATCCAACCAGTCCATCCTGAAGGAGATCAGCCCTGGGGTTTCTTTGGAAGGAATGATGCTAAAGCTGAAACTCCAGTACTTTGGCCACCTCATGCGAAGAGTTGACTCATTGGAAAAGACTCTGATGCTGGGAGGGATTGGGGGCAGGAGGAGAAGGGGACGACAGAGGATGAGATGTCTGGATGGCATCACTGACTTGATGGACGTGAATCTGAGTGAACTCCGGGAGTTGGTGATGGACAGGGAGGCCTGGCGTGCTGTGATTCATGGGGTCGCAAAGAGTCGGACAGGACTGAGCGACTGAACTGAACTGAACTGACAAGTACATTCATTGTAACCACTTTAATGGAAATCATTTCTAGTAAGAGTTGATATGTAGCCCCAAAATTAAGCAATGATAATCCCTTCCTTCACTTCTTTTATGTATAATGTGCACAAGTCCCCACACTAACACACGGTATTAACAGCAATTGGTACTGAACTGTTTTCTTATATGTGGTATTTTAAGCCTCATAGTGAGGAAGTAAGCAAAAATATGGGGAAGAAAAAGAACATAAATCAAATAGTTCCAGGACTTCCCTGGTGGTCCACTGGCTAAGACTCCATGCTTCCAATGCAGGGGGCTTATGTTCAATCTCTGGTCAGGGAACTAGATCCCACGTGCTACAGCTAAGACTCAGCACAGTCAAAGAAATAAATTTTTTTTTTTAAAGAGTTGTCAGAGATGTAATAAACCTGGTCTAGGCCTAGCTTCCTCTGGAAATCAAAAGTATTTGGAACTTTGGTCCTTAAGAGGGAAAAACCAGGATGTATTAGTTCAGTTATGTTCAGTTGCTCAGTTATGTCCAACTGTTTGCAACCCCATGGACTGCAGCGCTGGACCATCAATTGCTGTTCATAGCAATAAGTTTGTGTTACTAATACTGTGTGTTAGTATGGGGACTTGTGCACATTATATGTAAAAGATGTGAAGGAAGGAATTATCATTGCTTAATTCTGGGGATAGATATCAACTCTTACTTAAAATGATTTCCATTAAAATGGTTACAGTTGTACTAGTTGCTGAGGCAGTAACTAGATTTATCAATGAGAAGAGTCATTCTTAGACAGAGGGGATAAGAGAGGCATTAATGAATCTAGGTGGTCATCAGAACAACTGGGAAGAAAGAATTTTGTCATTTCTTTCCATTGTATATGTGGAATCATACAGTATGTGACCTTTTCAAATGAGGTTTTTCCACTCATATTACTACTTTTGAAATCCATCTAAGTTTTTCCATATACTAATGGTCATTGCATTGTAAAAATTTTTTATTTATCTATCTTTAGCTGTATTTGCGGAGAAGGCAATGGCACCCCACTCCAGCACTCTTGCCTGGAAAATCCCATGGACTGGACGGAGCAGCCTGGTAGGCTGCGGTCCATGGGGTCGCGAAGAGTTGGGCACAACTGAGTGACTTCACTTTGACTTTTCACTTTCACGCATTGGAGAAGGACATGGCAACCCACTCCAGTGTTCTTGCCTGGAGAATCCCACGGATGGGGGAGCCTGGTGGGCCGCTGTCTGTGGGACGGCACAGAGTCGGACACGACTGAAGTGACTTCATGGCAGCAGCAGCTGTATGTGGTCTTGCTCCTGTGGGCTTTCTCTAGTTGCAGCAAGTGAGGACGACTCTTTGTTTTGGTGCTTGGGCTTCTCATTGTGGTGGCAACTCTTGTTACAAAACACAGGCTGTAGGCACTCAAGCTCCATTCATTGAGGTGCATGGGCTCAGTAGTTGGGGCTCATGGGCTCTAGAGCACAGACTCAGTAGTTATGATGCACAGGCTTAGTTACTCTGTGGCATGAGGAATTTTGACTTATGGATTGAACCTATGTCCCCAGCATCGGCAGGTGGATTCTCAAATGCTGGACCACCAGGGAAACCCAGCTGCTGCTTTTTATATCTGAGTAGATTCTGTGGTATAAATGTATAGGGTTTTTTTTTTTTTTTTGTACAGTTTCTTTTTAGCCATTCACCTATTGAAAGATATTTTGGTTGTCCAGATAGTTGCCATTACAAATAAAACTGCTGTGAACACTTGTGTGTAGTTTTTGTGCAGGTATAACTTTTCATTCCTCTGAGATCCATGCCCAGGAGTGCAATTACTGGGTTGTATATAGTTGCATATTCAGTTTATTATGAAACTGTTTTCCAGGATGGCTATATTATTTTATATTCCCACCAACAATTAATCTATCAGAGGTGTAGCTTTTAGATACCTTTATACCATTTAGAATTGTGTTTTTTTCACTGTTCTAACAGTGTGGCCTTAATTTCTACTTCTCTAATAATTAGTGAGAGTAAGCATCTTTTCATATGCCTGTTTACCATCTGTGTAATCTCTTTGGTGAAATGCCTCTTCATGTCCTTTGCCCATTTTCAAATTGGATTGTTTTTTCATTGTTGAATTTTGGCATTCTTTATATATTCCAGATAAGAATCCTTTGTCAGATGTGATTTGTAAATATTTTCTTCCAGTCGGTAGCTTGTCTTTTCATCTTTACCAGATCTTTCACCAACTAAAAGTTGTTAATTTTGATGAAGTCCAATTTATCATTTTTTTTCTTTCAAGGATGATGCTTTTGTTATCATGCCCCAGGTCCCAAAGATTTTTCTATGTTTTCTTCTGAAAAATTTATAACTTAACATCTTATATTTAATTTTATGATGCATTTGAGTTAATTTTTGGCTAAGGTTTGAAGTTTAGATGGAGGTTTATTTTTTTTTTTCCCCTATGGATATCCAAATATTCCAGCACCTTTGCTGGAATATTGAAAACATTCAATATTCAATGGAATATTGAAAACAAAACTTTTGTCATTTAACTGCTTTTATACTCTGTTGATAATCACATTGTTCTACCGCTGTGGGATTATTTCTCTCTTTCCTTTAACTGATCATTTTGTGTTTCTGTCTGAGCCACCATCTTGATGACTGAAGTACTAACACACTGTCTTAATTACTGAAGCTTTGTAATTAATCATAAAATAAGGTAGAATGATTCCTTCTACTTTATTCTTATTTCATAAGTTCTTTTCTGGCAATTATACTTTCTTGCTTTTCCATAAAATTTTTAGAATAAGCTTGTTGGAAAGTAAAATTCGCTCAGCCATGTCCGACTCTTTGCAACCCCATGGACTATACAGTCCTGCAAATTCTCTAGGCCAGAATAACTGGAGGGGGTAGCCTTTCCCTTCTCCAGAGGATCTTCCCAACCCAAGGATCAAACCCAGGTCTCCTGCACTGCAGGTTGATTCTTGATCAATTGAGCTATCAGGAAAGCTCTAAGCTTGTCTATATCAATTTTGAAATTTGTATTTTGGTAAGAATTAAACTTTGCCCTGCTTCATTCCGCATTCCAAGGCCAAATTTGCCTGTTACTCCAGGTGTTTCTTGACTTCCNGATTGGGGGCAGGAGGAGAAGGGGACGAACGAGGATGAGATGGCTAGATGGCATCACTGACTCGACAGGCGTGAGTCTGAGTGAGCTCAGGGAGTTGGTGATGGACAGGGAGGCCTGGCGTGCTGTGATTCATGGGGTTGCAAAGAGTCGGACATGACTGAGTGACTGATCTGAACTGAAGAATTAAACTTACACATCAAGATAAATAAATAAACTTACACATCAATTCGGAGTGATTTGATATCTTCACTAAGTTGAGTCTTCTAACTCATGAACACAGTAGGTCTCTACACTAATTTAGATCATCTTTAATTTTTTTCATTTTCATTTGTAGCTTTCAGCCTAGAAACCCCATATATGTTTTATTTGATTTACAATTAAGTAGGTAATTTTTTGGAACTATTGTAGTTTTAATTTCAGTGTTCACTGCCAGTATATAGAACTGATACTTGTATGCTTATCCTGTATGTTGAGGCCTTCTTGAGCTCATTTATTAGTTTTAGAAAAAAATTTTGTGAGATTTCATGGGATTTTCTACATAGACAATTATGTTATCTGTAAATAGGAACAAAGAATATACTTTGTATATGATTTCAGTCCTTTTACTATTTATTTATTTATTTATTGGCAGCGCTGCATGCAGGATATTATTTCTCTGACCAAGAATGGAATCTGTACCCTCTACAGAGGAAGCATGGAATCTTAACCACAGGCCCACCAGGGAAGTCTCAATTCTTTTACATTGTTTGAGGATTGTATTATGGTCCAGGATACAGTCTAATATATATATTCCAAGGGAACTTGAAAAGACTGTATATTCTGCTTTTAGGTAAACATTCAATATTCTTATTTTAGGTAAATGTTCAATAAGTGTCAATTATGTGTGGAGCTTCCCAGATGGCTCAAATGGTAAAGAATCCACCTACCAGTGCAGAAGCTGCAGGAGACACAGGTTCAATTTCTTGGCTCGGGATTATTCCCTCAAGTAGGGAATGGCAAGCCACTCCAATGATCTTGCTTGGGAAATCCCGAGGACAGAGGAGCCTGGTGGGCTACAGTTCATAGGGTCACAAAGAGTTGGACATGACTGAGCATACACACATTTAGTTTTATTAGTCTTATACCTTATTGGGTGAAGGCGTTGTTCAGTTCTTGTATGTACTTCATTATTTTTTGTCTGTTTGTCTTAAAAATGTTGAGAGAGAGATGAAGTCTCCAAACATAGTTAGACTTACAAGGGGGCAACACCCCGACAGATCCATTGTAAGCTGAAAATTCCTTGTCAAAAATGCATGTAATACATGTAACCTATTGCACATCATAGCTTAGCCTAGCCTGCCTTAACCAGGCTCAGAACACTTACATCACCTACAGTTGTGTAAAGCCATCTAACACATAGCCTATTTTATAATAAAGCTTTGAATATCTCATGTGATCCACTGACTACTCTAATGAAAGTGAAAAACAGACTGGTTGTATGGCCACAGAATGCTTCTAAGAGTATTGGTTGTTTACCCTGGTGATCAGAAGCTCAATACTGCTACTCAGGATCACGAGAACATCTAAACCATGTATTACGAACCCAGGAAGAAAAAATCGGAATTCAAAATTTGAAGTACCATTTCTATTGAATATGGATCACTTTCACACCATCATAAAGTCAAAAATTGTAAGTGGAACCATCGTAAGTTCTGTATACAGCTAGGAACAGTAAAATTAGTTGTTTTAGTACACAGGATTTAAGCAATATCAAATAGTGTTGGGGAAAGCTATGTAAACATATCTGTAAAGGAAGATAAATTAATAATTTTAAACTACATAAAAATAGGAGATGGTTGTGAAAATATAAATTCAGCACTTAGAAAACCAGACTGTAATTTTATTTCTACTAAGTCTATTCAGAAATTATTTTCCTTTTTGCAATGTTTCAATGACAAGTGCTTCTGGGATTAAGAATTACTTAGTTTTGCATGCATTTACTTGAGCCTACTTTTCTCTCATAACATCTATAATTTAACATCATGAGCAAGCAAAACATTGATAGTGGTTTTAGGGCATTTTATCCTTATGCAACATGATCCCTGATGAATGCCATAACAACTTTTGAGGACTATGCAGGTATATAAAGTTTCATCTTTTAAAAAAATATTTATTTATTTATTTATTTAGTCATGTGGGATCCTAATTCCCCGACTAGGGATCGAACCTATGGCCCCTGCGTTGGGAGCATGGAGTCCTAAGCACTTGACCACCAAGGAAGTCGCTATAAAATTGCAGTTATACATTTCCTCTTTGTGTAAATTTTAAATATGATAAACTACTTAGACCACAGTTATAATTTTACCTTAGTATATATGAATTAAGAAAGGAAATATGACCATGCTCATCATAAAGGTCAAGTGTGGGTAGGTGTGTACCACATACCTGTGGTACAGTTGTCCAAACAATGGGAAGGCTGTTGTGCAGGAGTGATTTTAAGACGCTGTCATGTGTTTCTTCACTGACATTTCAGGTAAAGAGAAAACTAAGATGTAGAATTGGTTGGGAAAGATGCGAAACTCAGCTTCTCATTTGGTATGATCACTTCACTTCTGCTTACACTGGTAAAGCTTCTCAAGTTCAAATCAGTATCTTTTCACTGGCTCTGTGTCTTGCCTCCTGGGGCTTCACTGGTGGCTCAGTGGTAAAGAATTTGCCTGCCAATGGAGGAGATGTGGGTTCCATCCCTGGGCCAGGATGATCCCTGGGAGAAGGAAATGGCAACCCACTCCAGTATTCTTGCCTGGAGAATCCCATGGACAGAGGAGCCTGGCGGGCGACAGTGCATAGGGTCACAAAGAGTCGGACATGATGGAGCATATAGCACCATACATTTTTCAAGGAATTTTCTTTTTCCTGTTTTCATATTACTTAGCAAAAGCTAAAGGAGCTGTATTTAAGATAACACTTCTTTTTTATTCTGGTAAAATATAACATAAAGCTGACCATTTTAACCATTTTAAAGTATACAGTTCAATAACATTATTTAACGTTACGTTGTTGTGCACCTATCACTACTCTGTATCCACGAATCTCTTTCTTCATCCTAAAATGAAGACCTCTTGTCTGAACTTACTAGTAGGAGAGTGGGGTTGTTGGAGTAGAAAGGAAATTAGAAAGAAAGTATATTCTATATTCTAGTATATTCTATGGCCCTCATAGAGAGTGTGAGCAGAAGGATGTTGACCATGGTTAACAATCTGCCACCAGAAATCAGGAAGAGACGTGTAGAGCTGCTGCTGCTGCTGCTGCTGCTGTCGACTTGCTGAGTCATGTCCGACTCTTTGCAGCTCTCTGTAGCCTGCCAGGCTCCTCTATCCATGGGATTTTCCAGGCAAGAACACTGGAGTGTGTTGCCGTTTCCTTTTCCAAGTGATCTTCCTGACCCAGGGATTAAACCTGTGTCTCCTGCTTGGTGGGTAGATTCTTTACCACTGGAAATCAATCCTGAATATTCATTGGAAGGATGATACCGAAGCTGAAACTCCAATACTTCGGCCACTTGATGTGAGGAACTGACACATTGGAAAAGACCCTGATGCTGAGAAAGACTGAAGGTAGGAGGAGAAGGGGACGATAGGGGATGAGATGGTTGGATGGCATCACCGACTCAATGGACTTGAGTATGAGCAAGCTCTGGGAGCTGGTGATGGACAGGGAAGCCTGGCATGCTGTAGTCCATGGGGACACAAAGAGTCGGATATGACTAAGCAACTGAACTGAATTGAACTGAACCACCTTGGAAGCACCGAGAGTTCATGTGGTACCTGCAGGGGGCTGAGCCATCCAAGATATAAGTGAAACTTACACATCTGATGCCTCAGCTAGGTTACTTCAGATTGCTAGAGGCTGGCTAGAAGGGCTCAACTTAGGTCACAGGAAACAGGGGACCTTGGTTCTTGCATTTGGTTGGGTTCCTCAGGTCTTCACTATCGAGTCTTGTGCCCTCACCTTTCCATGTAGTTTCTGCATCTGGTTTCTCCCTTAGAGTGGCTGCGCCTCTTATACACTCTTTACCCAGTGCATAACATCTTCCAAAAATCTGCCACACCTTCCAAATACTTAGGCCCAGAACTGGCACAGTGTCACCTAATGATGCATTTTTGGGTTGAAAAAAGTCACAATAAGATACAAGGCTATTCCAGATTCAAGGGACAGGACTTCCACAACCAAGAGGCGTGGTTCATTACAGGCCACCAATGTTAATGATTTACTACACTCAACCTAAAGTCTTTTCCTCCAGCTCTTCCAATTATTCAGTAAACTCTTGCATTAAATATAACAAATACTTTTCTGCTTGAAATACCTAGTGTAATATTCTGTTGACTGTAACAAAGAGCTCTGCCTTATGCAATTCCAAATGCAAATATTTTCTCTATGATTAAAGAAAAAGAACCCCATTAACAGTAGCAAGTTGATTTCTCTTCTTACCCCTTCATGTAATTATTCAAATTCCAACATAATCCCTGTAGTTTTTCCACAGTTATTTTTAGGAGCCCTTGTGGTTTTTTCAAATCAGATACTTCCTTCCTAAAAGACCACCAAGCAGCAAGATTAAAGTTGAGTTTTATCAACCTTTCAAAGAAAGGTTGTTCTTTTAATATTTAAAGATGTGTATGAAAAGATCCCTGATTCATTATACAAATCCAGTATAATGCTGACACTAAAACATATAAAAAATTTTAAAAACTTACAGATTTTGACTTCTACAATGATGTCTGACCTTCCAGTCACCAAAGAGTAGTCAGAATAGTCAAAACTGAGTTTCATCCAGGGGGAAGCAATAAACCTTGCCCCTTGAATATAAGTTAAAGGGACCATGGGAAATAACACATAGGTACATGTTAATTACATTCTGCTGGTTTTCTTGTTCAGTATACCACTTACAGTGCTCACTAAAGATGCAAAAATAGAATTTTAGTTAAAAAATAGGAAATTAGGAAACGACACTTTCTTAATATAAAAATAATTTCTAATAAGTCAAAATTAAAGAGATTAAATGTAAGAATTAGTTCACATTATTGCCATGAATAAAAGCTTTTTATCTTTTAAAAAATCTTTATCTATTTATTTACATTTGGCTGTGCTAAGTCTTCATTGCTGTGTGGGCTTTTCTCTAGATGCAGCAGGTGGTCTGGTACTCCCCAGCTACTGTGTATAGGCTTAGTTGCCCTGCAGCATATGGGATTTTCCCCGACCAGGGATTGAACTGGTAACCCCCGCATTGCAAGGCAAACTCCCAACCACTAGACCATCAGGGAAGCCCTCAGTTCAGCTCAGTTCAGTCGCTAAGTCGTGTCCGACTCTTTGCGACCCCATGAATTGCAGCATGCCAGGCCTCCCTGTCCATCACCAATACCCGGAGTTCACTCAAACTCATGTCCATCGAGTTGGTGATCCCATCCAGCCATCTCATCCTCTGTCGGCCCCTTCTCCTTCTGCCCCTAATCCCTCCCAGCATCAGAGTCTTTTCCAATGTGTCAACTCTTTGCATGAGGTGGCCAAAGTACTGGAGTTTCAGCTTTAACATCAGTCCTTCCAAAGAACATCTAGGACTGATCTCCTTCAGAATGGACTGGTTGGATCTCCTTGCAGTCCAAGGGACTCTCAAGAGTCTTCTCCAATACCTCAGTTCAAAAGCATCAATTCTTCACCTCTCAGCCTTCTTCACAGTCCAACTCTCACATCCACACATGACTACTACCACCTCTTTTATTCAAATTTTTCTGAGAATTCTATCCAATGCAATAAGCTAGGGAACATAAGTAATCTATAACTACCAAGACCAAGGGCTTCCCTGGTGGCTCAGATGGTAAAGAATCTGCCTGCAATATAGGAGACCTGGGTTTGATTCCTGGGTTGGGAAGATCCCCTGGANTACATGTTAATTACATTCTGCTGGTTTTCTTGTTCAGTATACCACTTACAGTGCTCACTAAAGATGCAAAAATAGAATTTTAGTTAAAAAATAGGAAATTAGGAAACGACACTTTCTTAATATAAAAATAATTTCTAATAAGTCAAAATTAAAGAGATTAAATGTAAGAATTAGTTCACATTATTGCCATGAATAAAAGCTTTTTATCTTTTAAAAAATCTTTATCTATTTATTTACATTTGGCTGTGCTAAGTCTTCATTGCTGTGTGGGCTTTTCTCTAGATGCAGCAGGTGGTCTGGTACTCCCCAGCTACTGTGTATAGGCTTAGTTGCCCTGCAGCATATGGGATTTTCCCCGACCAGGGATTGAACTGGTAACCCCCGCATTGCAAGGCAAACTCCCAACCACTAGACCATCAGGGAAGCCCTCAGTTCAGCTCAGTTCAGTCGCTAAGTCGTGTCCGACTCTTTGCGACCCCATGAATTGCAGCATGCCAGGCCTCCCTGTCCATCACCAATACCCGGAGTTCACTCAAACTCATGTCCATCGAGTTGGTGATCCCATCCAGCCATCTCATCCTCTGTCGGCCCCTTCTCCTTCTGCCCCTAATCCCTCCCAGCATCAGAGTCTTTTCCAATGTGTCAACTCTTTGCATGAGGTGGCCAAAGTACTGGAGTTTCAGCTTTAACATCAGTCCTTCCAAAGAACATCTAGGACTGATCTCCTTCAGAATGGACTGGTTGGATCTCCTTGCAGTCCAAGGGACTCTCAAGAGTCTTCTCCAATACCTCAGTTCAAAAGCATCAATTCTTCACCTCTCAGCCTTCTTCACAGTCCAACTCTCACATCCACACATGACTACTACCACCTCTTTTATTCAAATTTTTCTGAGAATTCTATCCAATGCAATAAGCTAGGGAACATAAGTAATCTATAACTACCAAGACCAAGGGCTTCCCTGGTGGCTCAGATGGTAAAGAATCTGCCTGCAATATAGGAGACCTGGGTTTGATTCCTGGGTTGGGAAGATCCCCTGGAGAAGGGAAAACTACCCACTCCAGTATTCTAGCCTAAAGAATTCCATGGACAGAGGAACCTGGCAGGCTACAGTCCATGGAGTCGCAGAGTTGGATACAACTGAGCAACTTTCACTCAACTCACTCACCAAGACCAAAGAGAACAAGTTATCATTATTTAGAGAGAATTATTACCAAAATATCCTAAGAAAATGGCTATTAGAGTTAATTCTGAACTGTTGTAACTGACTATAAGAGGAATGCATTCAAAATTAATAATTAAAAAAAATCTTAATAATTATATAAAGGTGAACATAGGCAAAACTAACTAACCTGTCATGATAGAGGTCAGAATAGTGGTTGAGTTTACAGTAATAGTTGTAACTGAGATGTGGTCCAGTTAGAGAATGTACTGGAAGGAAAATCCCCAAAGCCAAAACTAATCCAAACAAAAGCAAACTTTTTAAAGCTAGTAATAAATTTAATAAGAATTTATAAAATTATGGGGCAAAAACTATATGTTTTACTGAAGGAAATCAAAGAAAATCTAGGATGGAGAAATATATTCCTGGCCGGGTGGATTTAATACCATAAATATGTCAATTATCCCCCAAGTGATCTAAAAATTTACTCTAATTCCTTTATAAACTGATTGTAAAGTTCACTTGCATGGTTGCCCATGTCATTTAGAGAAAAGGGCTTATACAAACCGTTTACCTCCCACTGTCCCACTGGCTTTTTTGTTTTATGAATGTGGATCATTTTTTTGTCTTTATTGAATTTATTACGATATTGTTTCTGTTTTATATTTCGGTTTTTTGGCCACAAGGCATGTGGGATCTTAGCTTTTCACCACTGGACTGCCAGGGAAGTTTCCCTCCTTTTAGCTTTCATTCCTTATATGCAATCTCTGCCATTTGCTCTCTTTTCTAGTCAAACTGGCCTCCTTGTTACTTCTGCAACATGTCAGGCAAGTTCCTATCTCAAATCCTTTGCAGTTGCTTGTCTCTCTTTCAGAAATGCTCTTTCTCTAAATAGCTGCATGCTTGCTCCTTCACCACCTACAGGTCTTTGCTCAAATGTTATCCACTTAGAGGGCCTTCCCTGATTACCTGATCTAAAATTGGAACACCCAACCTACCCACCACCACCCACATGCATTTTCTTCCCTACTTCTTTGTCTATTTTTTTCGTAGCACTTATCCTCATCTGGCAGGCTATATATTTGTTTATTGCTTATATCAACTGTTGACCCCTTCTAACAGAAAACACATGTGCAAAACCCATGTGCACACAGAAAACCCGTTGATCAGAAAGTGAAAGTCGCTCAGTTGTGTACAACTCTTTGCAACCCCATGGACTATATAGTCCATGGAATTTTCCAGGCCAGAATACTGGAGTGGGTAGCCTTCCCCTTCTCCAGGGATTGATCAGAAAAGCTACATTTATTTTACTTTACTTTTGTTTAAGGGAAAACATCACTGTGACAGGGTCTAAGGGGTGCCTCAAAATGAGGAAATTAGGGAGAGGCGTTAATAGAAATTTAGGACCTGGGCTGAGTGGTTTTAAGGCAAGTCTTGCAAGGTGAGGAACTAGTTGAGATTGAGCAGAGTTTATGATTTAATAGCTTTGGATTAGTGGACTCAATGAAGGAAGAATTTTGAAGTGAATCTTGATGAGTTAGCAGTTTTGATAAATAAGTTGTTTAGTTAGTTCACATTATATTCCCCAAGGAGAAGCTAATGTTTTTATTTTGTTTCTGTTTAACACAGGGACTCGAGAATTGTGTTGGTTCAAATTCCCAGTCTCCTCTTGTATCATTCTCTAGGCTAATCTGGAGGAGCATTATCATTTGGGGATGTAATCAACTCAGATCTACACCATGTTGGATATGCTATGGTTGAGTATAATTTTTGATAGTAGTTGTTCCAACTACTGCAAGTGTCAGCTTTTCTTGTTTTGTTTTTGTTTGTTTTTTGGGGAGAAGATCATCATTAGGCATAGTGACTGCTCAACTGCCTAAAGATTCTGGAGTTCTAATTTGAACAGGTGACACAAAAGAATACTAACCTACTTTGAGTAAAGTGTCCAGATGAAACTAACAGAGGAGATTCTATTTCTACTATGAAGAGCTCACAGAACCAGAGATTTGGGTATTAGCCAGATTATTTAGTCTTATGATACTTATTTTTCCAGGTCTTTTTAGTGATAGTAAAGATCCCAGAGAAATCTGCAGAAATCTAAGTACATCATTATTTCCCTTAGGCAGGGCATGCTTTCCTTCAGGAAGCCAGTACAACATCTGATGACTCTGTTTTGAACCATTGTCTGTCTCATGAAATTTTTTAGGTGACAAGTTCCACAGTGTTAGACATCTTATCTAATATAAATATTTTCTGAACCATAAGCATGTAGGATTACTCCTACTTTTCAAGCCTCTTAGAAAGCATAAAATGAAAAGTCTTGAGTATAGAAGAATACAGTTCCTCAAATCTTCAACTTTTAAATGCAAATCAAATCCAAGTTTTCCTTAGTTAAATTAAATTGTTTAAAGTTTTCTTTTCTGTGAAGATACTTTTGTGGGCTAAAATGAAACTTGGGTGACATTGAAATTTATCTTGAAAGCAAGTATCAATTAACCAAGATAACTTATCTCTGTTCAACCTGCTGGTAGCAGTCAGTTACTGTGCCACAAATTTAGTACCAGTTTAAAGGGAACAATCAATGTTATATTTTTTGTGATAATATCTCTATGGAGTTGTCAAATGGTATGGTAATGTTTTTCAACATTATATAAATGTTGGTGTCAGGAAAATATATTTGTAATAAAGAGATCACTAGTTCTAAAATGAAAGAGCTTGGGGTTAAGTGTACTAGTGTTCCTTTCTTACAAGATCAATAAAGATAATAGAGTCTTTGAACATATTCCATCTGTTTTAAAATCCTTTCCAAGCTCTATTTCTATTGGTTACAAAGGCTAGCTCCTACAAAAATTTCCTCCTTTAACAAGTTTGTCAAGCTGAAAATTCTGAGAACATAGTCCTCCATAATTGGCCTCACTTCAGATACCAGTCTCTAAGTGTGATGGTCCCCAGGGTGACCCTCACTTCTGACCAGTTGCCTGCAAATTCAGGGGTTTCCATCACCACTGTCAAGTTTGATAACTCACTAAAAAGACTCAGAGGACTCAGTTTGAGCCAACTCCCGGAGATTGTGAAGGACAGGAAAGCCCGGCGTGCTGCAGGCCATGGGGTCGCAAAGAAGACATAACTTAGCAACTGAGCAACAGCCTCTAGGCTGAGGAAGAATGAATGAGCAATGCAAGAACTGGAGACTAGAAGAAGAGCCTTCTCCCACCAATTACTTCCCCAAGATTGAGATTCAGATCTCTTCAGATTCTTGCTCCTTGGAAGGACGGCTATGACAAACTTAGACAGTGTATTAAAAAGCAGAGACATTACTGACAAAGGAAATCAATCCTGAATATTCATGGGAGAGACTGATGCTGAGGCTGATACTTTGGCCTCCTGAACCAAACTCGTTGGCAAAGAACCAACTCATTGGGAAACACCTTGATGCTGGGAAAGACTGAAGGCAGGAGAAGGGGACGACAGGATGAGATGTTTGGACAGCATCATTGACTTAATGGACATGAGTTTGAGTAAGCTCAGGAAGATGGTGAAAGAGAGGGAAACCTGTTGTTCTGCAGTCCATGGGGTTGCAAAGAGTAAGACACAACTGAGTGACTGAACAACAGCTACCATATACACAGCCAGTCAAGCTGCCAGGGGTGAAGAAACTCAATAGAGGGATCTGTAGAAGTGGTCCACCAGTGCTGGAGAGTACTGGCAGCCTGGGTCAATCTGTAGAAGTGGCCAGCTCTTGCCTAAGGATGTAAATTGATTGGACCTGATCTAAAGTAGCCTCAAGAAGAGAAAGCATAGCCTGAGGATAAAGATGGAGCTCCTCTGTTGGGTTCCTGTGCAGGAAAATGATAATGGAGATCTACAGCCTAAAGGAAAACTGTCTTCCTGCAGTTGTGGCCATGCGGTGTCACTCCATTGAACCACCATGACACCTCATTAGCTTGTGACAGAGAAATGATGGTGGGGGCCAGTACTAACATCATGAATCAGGGCAAAAAAGTATAGATTTGGAGCAGAGCAGTAATATGAAATTGCTAACAGCTGCAATAAAAAGTTCTCAGGCGTGAGAACTCATTTTTTAGACTTTATTTTTATCCTTAATTTAAGACTTCTTGTGACAGTTTTAAGTTGATTAAAATTTAGAGATTGTCAAATAAGCCTAATTATTTTCACTATTTTTTTTATAGGCTGAGGGGTGACAGGAGTGGTATATTAGTGAGTTAATGCATCTATTTACATAAGATAAAAGTAGAACTTCTGGATGTTCATAAACTTCAATAATCAGATGAAAGTGAATTCAAAGAACATTAGAAGAATGGCATATCACTTTTTGCTTATCAGACTGGAAAAGTTTCAGTACTGCAAAAATATCTACTTCTGGAAAGGGCAAAAAGAAGTAGATATTCTCACACACTGTTGATATTTCTCTAAATTGATAGTCTTCCTGAAAAGTAATCTGTTAGTATGCATAAAAAATTAAAGTACAGCTATCAAATGTTGACTCCTTAAAAGCTCATCATAAAAAATGTGATGTTTATTAGATTTACTGCAGTAAATCTACCTTGACTGAGGTAGAACACTACCTTAACTGAGCCTTAGTAGTGACTCGAAAAATTAGGGCTAGTTATTTTTAGGGTTTTAGGGCTTGGGTTGAATACTTTTTGGGAGAGAAGCAAGTCAGGGAAATGTTTGGGATTGGGCAGAGTTTATGGTATAAAGTGTTAGATTGGTGGGCACAGCAAAGCAATGGTTTTGAAGCAATTGTTGGTAAATAAACTGTTAGCCTTTGTAAGCAATTGGTTTAGGAAGCTTACAGTTTTATCTTCCAGGAAAAATTAGCTAGAGCAAGCAAGCATGTTATTTTTGTTTGGCCTCAGAATTGTCTAACAAAAGTACAGGAAAAGTATGTCTAGTTCAACTATTATTTAACATAGGGACAGGTTAGTTTCAGTTTTCAATGCTTATCTTTTCATCCATCAATTGCTATTCTAGTTTATACTATGACTTTAAAAAGACAAATAGGCAAAGTATACATATGGAGACAGTGTTTTATTTTTTAAATAAAGAAACAAAGCAGAAACAACCTAAGTGATAGGACAAATAAATTATGGCCTTTCATAAAATGAATTATAATACAGCCATTAAAAAGGTATATTTTTTATATTAACATAGAAATTTATCAAAGCTCACTGGGTCAGGAAGACCCCCTGGAGGAGAGTACAGCAACTTACTCCAGTATTCTTGCCTGGAGAAATCCCATGGATGGAGAAGCCTGGTGGGCTACAGTCCATGGGGTCACANCCTCAGAATTGTCTAACAAAAGTACAGGAAAAGTATGTCTAGTTCAACTATTATTTAACATAGGGACAGGTTAGTTTCAGTTTTCAATGCTTATCTTTTCATCCATCAATTGCTATTCTAGTTTATACTATGACTTTAAAAAGACAAATAGGCAAAGTATACATATGGAGACAGTGTTTTATTTTTTAAATAAAGAAACAAAGCAGAAACAACCTAAGTGATAGGACAAATAAATTATGGCCTTTCATAAAATGAATTATAATACAGCCATTAAAAAGGTATATTTTTTATATTAACATAGAAATTTATCAAAGCTCACTGGGTCAGGAAGATCCCCTGGAGGAGAGTACAGCAACTTACTCCAGTATTCTTGCCTGGAGAAATCCCATGGATGGAGGAGCCTGGTGGGCTACAGTCCATGGGGTCACAAAGAGTCCTTAGCATGCATGCCTGTGTCAAAGCTATATTGTTAAGTAAAAGAAAATCATCTATTGACCAATCAATAGTAGTGATGTGCTAAAGCTGCCTCCCACAGGACATTTGAGAGCTGAATGTACATATTTCTTCTGAACTCAGTAGTCAGATACTGCGTGTTGGTTGCTTGAAATTAGACACAGTGGCAGTATGTAGACCACATCCATCAAGGAAATCAGCACACTATTGGCTTCAGAAAACAAGACTAGCACAGACTTGAATTCTCAGAGCATTCATCGTTTAGGTCAGAAGAAAGTCCAGGAAGAGGTCAGCACTTAAGTAGTGTCACAGAGTCTCAAGGCCTTTTGTATTCTCACCTCAGTAGGTGTGCATTTACATTTCATCATACAAAACTGGCCACACAGCCGACCCTAGCTACCAGTGAGATTTGGAGAACCAGTAGCTGGCAGGAGGAAATAGGATACTGTGATCAGAGCATTCATCTCTTGGAGTTGCAAACAGATTGAGGTTTTCAGCAAGAATGGGGTAGGACATGGAAAAGCAGCTACTAGTATCTGCTACTAATGTGTGTGTGTGCACACTGTGTGAATATAAAAATAAATGAATGAACAAGTAAATGTGTCTTCTTTTAAGATGTATTTGTTTACACATCAAAGGGCTTCCCATATCACTTTCCCAGTGATAAAGAATCCGCCGGTCAGTGCAGGAGATGCAAGAAATTGAGTTTGATCCCTGGTTCAGGATGATGCCCTGGAGGAAGAAATGGCAACCCACTTCAGTATTCTTGCCTGGAAAATTCCATGGACAGAGGAGCCTGGTAGGCTATAGCCCATGGGTTTGCAAAAAGTCAGACACGACTGTGTGACTGAGTGCGCACACACACACACACACACGCACACACACACACATACATTTATGCATCGAAATATATTTCTTTATAGAAATATAATACATTGCTAACAGTTTTTAAATCTAGAGTGGGAAGGTAGGACTTCGGGGAGACTTCTTAAAAATTTTGTTTTTGGCCATGCCCACAGCATGTTGGATCTTAGTTCCCCAATCAGGCATCAAACCAGCGCCCCTTATGTTGGAAGCTTGGAGGTTTAACGCTGGACTGCCAGGGAAGTCCCTGAAACTTTTACTTTTAAAATTGCCCTGATTTAAGTGACTATGTATTTATCATAAAGGACAAAGGATAAAGATGGATGCTTTTTTGAAAAAAATGAGAATACATGTGAAATCCCTTAGCATAGTGCTTGGCACATGTTTAATAAATAATGTGATCAGGGTTTAAACCTTTTATATTAGCCTATACATTTACAAACTTTTAATATAAGTCCACGTCTACCTCTTACTCAATTTATTTGCATTTTCTGTTGCTAATGTGAATGAGAGGGAAGATTTATTGTGAAGTAGAAAGCAAAGTTGGAAAGGCAGGTAGTGACAAGAATAAGAGCCCTTGATTGATGGAGGAAAAGTTTGGGTTTTATCCAGTGAGGACTGAGGAGCCATTAAAAGAATTAACGAAGAGAGTAAGTAACATAGTCAGTGTTATGCTTCAGAAGGATCATTTCCATTGTGGCACACGGTATGGGGACTGAAAGAGCGGAAAAACTGGAGCTACCAAGGGCAACAATTCTGTTAGGCCTTGCAGTTCTAAGAACTGACACCAAAGCAGCATAGTAATCAAGCTCCTGGTGTCTGAACCTTCTGGGAGAGGTTACTGAAGGGTCAAAAGGATGTGGCTTATCTGGTGCTTAAAAAACCCCTGAGGCTCAAATGTACACAATCAGCTCCTAACACTCCTTAGTGTCAGAAAGGTGCATACGAGCCCTTAGGCCTACTTTTGATTTTTTTTTTTTTTTCTATTTTTTGGTCCTCTCCTCTCAAGTTTCTAGGTTCAAAAATGCCCTAGATGCTAGCTGTCAGCTTGTAAAAATGTTGAGAATTTGCACGGAAGGATATGGATGATTTGTGTTAGCCACAGAAAGGTCCTGACTTACAAGTGTCTGGATATGAAACAGTAAAAAAACAAATAAATGAAGAAGATTAGTAGGAGGCATAGAAAGACCACAGGAGACAGAAAAAAAGAAAGTAGGATTTAGTAATTCTCAGATGAAGGGATTGAGAGCTTGAGAGAGAAGAAAGATTCTCTAAACTTTTTTCATTTGGGTGTCTAAGAGATTGTGTGCATAGGTGCTCAGTAGCTCAAGTGTCTGACTCTTGCGACCGCATGGACTGTAGCCTGCCAGGCTCCTCTGTCCATGGAATTCTCCAGGCAAGAACACTGGAGTGGGTTGTCATTTTCTTCTCCAGGGGATCTTCCTGACCCATGAATGGAANTAAATTTACTTGAGAACCAATTTCAGTTGGTGTCCAAATCTTTTTAAACACATTACATGCACATTGATGTTTCATTTAGTTGTTTTCCTAATATTGAAGGAGAGAACCTACCATTTTTTGGCACTTGTTTTGTTGAACAGTGTATCAATCAGTTCTAGTGGAGACTTCTATTAGCTGTGTGACCTCAGGCGAATCACCTAAGCTCCCTGGGCATTAAAATACCTTATCTGTTAGATAAGAAGGATAGATTGGATCTCTGAAGTCTCATTTAATCCTAAAATACTTTGATTGCCTCAACCCATTTGTCTTGGTTTTGTTTTGATGAAAGAACCGAACATCTTTTTTAAAGGTGAAATATATGTTTGTTAATAGACACCCACACTACAGATGTGGTTAGTATTGCAGACAGCACTGTGTTGTGAAAGATAATGGATTTAGGAGTCAGCCACAATATGAACTTGAATTCTGACTCTCCCACTGGATATCTTTATACACAAGTTAGTCAACCTCTCCAAGCCTCAGTATTCTCATCTGTGAAAAGTGCATAATAATCTGTAGGGTATTGGGAAGAATCACTGAGCTCCGATATGCTTCATGTAGTGTCTGGCATGCAGGAAGTGTTCTATAATAGTTTTCATCTTTTCATTCTCCCTGCCCTTCCCCTTTCCCCTGAAANCCAAGCCTCAGTGTTCTCATCTGTGAAAAGTGCATAATAATCTGTAGGGTATTGGGAAGAATCACTGAGCTCCGATATGCTTCATGTAGTGTCTGGCATGCAGGAAGTGTTCTATAATAGTTTTCATCTTTTCATTCTCCCTGCCCTTCCCCTTTCCCCTGAAATGTGCAGACACACTGAGAGAGATCAGTGCATTCTGGATGACCTACAGAAGGGACTCAGATGTGAGATAGGAAAACTTACCAGCAGTAGCTCTGAAATCTAAAGCAGAATTGTCTTTTTGGCTGGTACTTACTCTCAGTATGTCCAGACCATAGGGTCCCTTGTCCTCAATTGTCCCATTAACTATTTCTAAAAAACTTCTTGATGAATGATGTACATAACATCCCCTAATCTGTTTTGGGGCTTCTCTTGTGGCTCAGCTGGTAAAGAATCCGCCTGCAATGCGGGAGACCTGGCTTCAGTCCCTAGGTTGGGAAGATCCCCTGGAGAAGGGAAGGCTACCCACTCCAGTATTCTGGCTTAGAGAATTCGGTGGACTTTATAGTCCTGTTTCACAAAGAGTTGGGCATAGCAACTTTCACTTTCTTTCATCTGTTTTAGTGGGAATGGTGAGAATAGACCAACTTCACTACCGAGAGAACATAAAGATATTAACACATTAACATAAGAAACTGATTTAAACTTTGCCTTTATCCGTCACTGCCCAATGGGTGCCCTGCTTTTGGCCCAACTCTGTGAAAATCCCTTCTGGATTGAGAAATTCACTGGACGTCTGGGTCATCTTTTATTAAGACCCTGACTTGTAGTTTGGATGAGTGGAAGAATGATCTGTGTTTAAGAACTCGGCAGTACAGAGCAGAAGCGTCCCCTGATATGCGAGGGACGCCACCGGGTGAGCCGTGTATTGAAGGTTAATGGGAAAGGTACATAGCAAAGCTCTGGAGATAGCCAATTTGGATTTGAATCCTTACTCTGTCACTTACTAGAGATGTGACTTTGGACAAGTGATTGAGTATCTTTAAGCCCTAGTTTCCCAGAGTAAAATGGGGATACTAACAGTATCTTCCCCTTGGGGTTGGTGTTGAGTGAAATGAGATAATCTAAGGGTGATACCTGGAGAAGGGATGTTTGTGTGTGCACAGTGGGAATGATGATGGAAGGGTGTGGCTTTGGGGTATCTGTTTGTAGATAATGGAATTATACAATATGTGTCCTTTTGTGTCTGGCTTCTTTCACTTAGCATAATGTTTTCAACACTCATCCATGTTGTGGCGTATATTGGTACTTCATTCCTTTTTATGGTTGAATAATATTTCATGTTTGTTTATATATTGGCGAATTGATGGGTATTTGGATTTTTACTTCTTGGCTGTTTATGAACAATGCTGCTATGAACATTTGTGTACAACTTTTTACTAAAGTCTAGTAGACTTATCTTAGAATATGTCCTGATGTTGATTGTGCTGGGTTCATGTCCTCAGATATGCAGCTTATTTTTTGGAACTGTGGATTAGAATCTTTTTATATTTAAGAAAAGTTTTCTTGAATTACAGTTTTTAGTGTTTGTTCTGTTTCCCTTGCTTTATCGCTTATTCAGGGACTTCTGTTATTTCCATATTGGTTATTCTTGTTCTGTTTTCGGTATATTTTCACATTTTCTTGAATCATTTTGGTCTTCTTCTTAAATTTTTGTTTAAAAATTTTACTTCTATTTCATTTTGTATGTCCTTTAAGAGTTTTTTTTTTTTTTATATCATGTCTATTCTTGTTCCCTCTACTTTAGTCTTCACTGCAAATTTTTTTTTAATGTTTCTAATCTTCGTCTGATCTTATGTCTGAGTTTTCTATTTCTAATTCCTATTCTTTCATGCCTTATACCATTTTGTTAATGTCTTGTAGCTCATCTTTTTCAATATTTACTTTTAATTATTTGACTGTGCCGAGTCTCAGTTTGGGCCAATGAGATCTTTGATCTTTGTTCCAGCAGTATGTGGAATCTTAGTTGAGCTTATGAGACCTTAGTTGTGCTTTGTGGGATCTAGTTCCTGATCAGGGATCCAACCCAGGGCCCCTGCATTGGGAACACGGAGTCTTAGCTACTGGACCACCAGGGAAGTCCCTCTTGTAGCTCGTTTTGAAATGGTAAGTTATGGTTTTAATCTGATTTGTGGACTTGTCTCTTTGTCATTCTTTCATTTTCAGGAGTCCATTCCGTTTCTTACTCTCTTTCTCATATTTGTATGAAATTTGAACACTCTGCTTTTCTGTTGCTGATTTTTATGAACGGTTAGTCTTCCTGGATTTTGAGCATGGTAAAGGAACGCTTTTCAGAATTCATAAAATCTTGTCTTTTTTTAGTTGTGAGTGCTTGGTATTGAGATTTCCTGGCTCTGTTTCCTTCTATAGTTTGTCTGCGCTATCTCTTTCAGTTCTGTTGCTCAGTCGTGTCCGACTCTTTGCGACTCCATGAATCGCAGCACGCCAGGCCTCCCTGTCCATCACCAACTCCCGGAGTTCACTCAAACTCACCTCCATCGAGTCAGTGATGCCATCCAGCCATCTCATCCTCTGTCGTCCCCTTCTCCTCCTGCCCCCAATCCCTCCCAGCATCAGAGTCTTTTCACTTTGTCTTTATTTCCCCTGATTCCATTGTCTACTGATTCTCATCAGTGTGGGCCCCTGTTCAGGAAGGGCACCTTGGCAGGTC
The DNA here is from genome assembly GCA_006410615.1 of Neotragus moschatus. Lineage (NCBI taxonomy): Eukaryota > Metazoa > Chordata > Mammalia > Artiodactyla > Bovidae > Neotragus > Neotragus moschatus. The sequence continues at coordinate 2,324,463 of SJYA01001305.1, read as the reverse complement.
AGTAATGAAAGTCTGTGAGGCTGAATGGTACCTTCAGGACTCTCTTACCACATGTCTGTTTCATGTATCAGTTTCATCCCTTGCTCTCAGATTTTCCTGCCATGCTTTCCATTAACTATCTGTTGATCCTTTGGGGGTTCTTTCAGGGGGGTCTTGTTATTTCCCTCTGCTTTCTTCTGTATGGACACCTCCACCTCCATGTGGGTTTTATGGTTGTTGCTGATTTGCCCTTATTCATTTGTATTTTGTTCTTTTTGTAGTAAACATTGTCCATGATTTTCTAGTTTTTCTATCTTGTTACTTTAGATAGGATTTTTACAAACTCTGCTATGTAAATTCATTAGGAAATTCACCTATGGAAAAACAGAGACATACATACATAGGCGGGGTTGATGTCAGAATCCATTTTGTACTTTACATATTAACTCTTTCTCTTTTTAACTCTGCAAATACGTTTTCAAGCTTGTTATCTGTATTCATTTTCTATTGTGCAACAAGGTACCACAAACTTAAGGGCTTAAAACAGCCCTTATTTACTATTTCTCAGTTTCTGTAGGTTGGGAATCTGGGCACTGCATAGGTGGGCCCTCTGTTCAGAGTTTCACTAAGTTGCAATCAAGGTGCTGTTGGCAGTGTTCTTATGTGGAATCTTGACTTGAAAGAATTTGCTATCCTGTTCATTCAAGTTGTTGGCAGAATGTCTTTTTTTTTTTTTTGGTTATGCCATGCGGCTTGCAGAATCTTGGTTCCCTGACCAGGGGTCAAACTTGTGCTCCCTATAGTGAAAGCGCACGGTCCTGACCACTGGATCTCCAGGGAGTTGCCCAGAATGTGTTTCCTGTTGGCATCTGTATGTTCGAGGGATCTGGCTTTTTACTGCCTTTGGGGAGGGTGCCTGTAGTTCCCTGCCAACTGGCCCTCTACATCTGCAGTTCACAGTGTGACAGTGCGCTAGAGGTTATCTGTCACTTCATCAGCTAGGACAGAGTCGTATATAACATAAAGTAATCATGGGAGTGCAGCCTGTCACCTTCGCCATGTTCTCTTGGTTAGAAACAAGTCTCAGGTTCTGCCCAGTAAAGGAGAGGGTATTATCCTAGAGAGAAACACCATGGGACAGAGATCAAGGGAAACCATTTGCCTGTTATGCTGTCTGTATCAGTGATCTGGAAATCAATGAAACTTGCGTCTGAGCTAGGGAAGACTGTTTCTCTCTAGACGACCATTCAGGTTTGAAGATATTAGATACCAAAATAATGCACTGAAAAATGGTGGTTCTCGCCAGTTTAGCTTTATGGAAACGATTATATTCAAGTTTGGTTAACTACCTTTTCCCACATTTCTCTGCGCAAGATCAAAACAAAGTCAAAAACGCAGACATTATTAAGGCTCTAAGTATGTAAATTCTTTTCCTGTGAGGCAAATAGAGATTCTGTTTGTGTCACATAAGTTTGTACATGTGGTGTGTGTATGTATTTAATTTTTTTCACAAAACCAGAAAACATTATATATGTGTACTTTTGAGCCTTAAGTATAAAAGAGTCCCTTCCTTCTAAGTTCTAACTCTTTTACTTCATTCTGAAGGCAGATTCTTTGGAGTCTGAACTTTGAGAGCACGGTGGTAAGATGAAAAGCTTTTGAGACTCAGTATCAGAAGAGCTTGATTCTTCGGTGTCCTCTACTGAGTAGCTGACTGGCAATAGGCAAGTCATTTAAGCCTCTCTGAATCAGATGCATTTCTGTAATTGAAATGAGGATAATAAACCTCAGGTAAGATAATTATAGTTTACCTGTATCAACAGTGACCTTGTAGAATGAGCTTGGGGTTCGAGTTATATAGTTAGATAGTAATGAGTTAGAATTTTGATCCTATAGCTATATGACTTTTGACAGATTACTTCTAATGTCTGTCTTAGAATTGTCTTTTAAAAAATGGGATAATCTTTATATTGTGGTGTTGTAAGGATCAGAGTTCTATAGCTCTGTGTATAAAGTGCCAGGGACAGTGCTCACTGCACCAGGTGTTCAATAAATTAATGATCGTGGTGTGTGTTTGTCTACCACTGTTCCCAAATGTAGTATTTAGGAGGAATAAAATAAAATGGGATTTTCCCCCTCATCTTGGTAAACATTCCATCTTCTTTGTCCTAGGTCAAGCTATTCTGCATCAGCCATGTGAACCAGTGTTTTGAAGATTGCCTAGTGTTTGGTTCTAGGAATCATTAGTTCTGTTCTTAGTACTGTGTTTGGATCTACATCTCAGTTGGCTTATTTGAGTCCTTCTTTCAGTGATCTCTCTCAGGGTTTTTATTATGAGCACGGACAGATCAGCTTAGATTTTGGTTAGAGGAGGTCTTCTAGCTATCCTTGCTACTGTTGCTATGTTGCTTCAGTCGTGTCCAACTCTGTGTGACCCCATAGATGGCAGCCCACCAGGCTCCGCTGTCCCTGGGATTCTCCAGGCAAGAATGCTGGTGTGGATTGCCATTTCCTTCTTCAATGCATGAAAGTGAACAGTGAAAGTGAAGTCGCTCAGTCCTATCCAACTGTTCACGACCCCATGGACTGCAGCCTACCAGGCTCCTCCGTCCGTGAGACTTTTCCAGGCAAGAGTACTGGAGTGGGTTGCCACTGCCTTCTAAGGCTTACAGAAAACATCATATATAACAAAGCATTTTTAGCTGATAACTTAATTGAACATCAATTAAACTTGACTTCTAAATACATCTCTATTCTTTAACTTCTCATTCCCATTTTATGTTATTGATGTTATAAATTACAAGCTGCCTGGAGAATTCCGGGGATGGCGGAGCCTGGTGGGCTGCCGTCTATGGGGTCACACAGAGTTGGACACGACTGAAGTGACTTAGCACCAGTAGCAAGGATAGCTAGAAGACCTCCTCCAACCAAAATCTAACCTGATCTGTCCCTGCTCATAATAAACAACCCTGAGAGAGATCACTGAAAGAAGGACTCAAATAAGCCAACTGAAATGTAGATCCAAACACAGTACTAAGAACAGAACTAATGATTCCTAGAACCAAACACTAGGCAATCTTCAAAACACTGGTTCACATGGCTGATGCAGAATAGCTTGACCTAGGACAAAGAAGATGGAATGTTTACCAAGATGACGGGGAAAATCCCATTTTATTTTATTCCTCCTAAATACTACATTTGGTAACAGTGGTAGACAAACACACACCACGATCATTAATTTATTGAACACCTGGTGCAGTGAGCACTGTCCCTAGTACTTTATACACAGAGCTATAGAACTCTGATCCTTACAACACCACAATATAAAGATTATCCATTGTTTTTTTTTTTTTTTAGTTCTACCGGTTTATTGCTACCAACCTGTCACCTTCCACCCTCAGGCACACATACTCAGTCATGTGACCCCATGGACTGCAGGCTGCCAGGCTCCTCTGTCCATGGGATTCTCTAGGCAAGAATACTGGAGTGGGTTGCCATTTCCTTCTTCATATCCCATTTTTTAAAAGGCAATTCTAAGGCAGATATTAGAAGTAATCTGTCAAAAGTCACATAGTTACAGGACCAAAATTCCAACTCATTACTATCTAACTATATAACTCTAAGCCCAAGCTCATTCTACAAGGTCACTGTTGATACAGGTAAACTGTAATTATCTTACCTGAGAGGCTTATTATCCTCATTTCAATTACAGAAATGCATTGGATACCTACAATTTTACTAAGTAATTCTTCTGTTTTTCCTTCATGATGGTGTGTATGCCTTGGTGGATCATTTATCATTCATCATAATCATTCAATTATCATTCTATGCCCTGGCCTCTTGTATTAATTTTTTAGCCATATAATTTTAAAATATGTTCATTATAAAGCAAAGCAGAGAGAAATGAAACTATTTGAAAACTAAGGCCAGATTTTTGCCTTGTCAGGTCCTCCTAGTGCTAACACACTGGGTTATTGGTGCAAAATATCTTTTAAGTGTCCATCAATAGATGAATGGATATGAAGTGACTTAGCAGCAGCATATATATGTATACGCATACATAAAGGAAAAGTCACTCATCGTCTCAGGACTCACATAAGTGACTACTGTTATATGCTTTACTTCAGCAGACTTCAGTCCATGTAACCTGTAGACCAGACATCTTGGACGGTTTAGATCATCGGTAACAAAGTATATCATTAAGCAACAGTGGGGGATTTTGAAAGAGTTGGAAGACTTGTCATGAATTCGAACACTTCGAGTAATACCCCTGGGGATATCCAGAGGTAAGCCTGCAGTATCTTCTACTAGTTGAGGAATGCTTTTGGTTTGCAGGGACCATGGAGATGTAAGTGGTTGGACTGGCTGATTGTAAGAATTCTCATGAGATGGTAAGGGAAATGGCAATTTAATGGGACCAGAGGAACAGGGGTGATGCCTGGTAAAAATCAGAGCTGGGTCTGAAGACTTTATGTGGCTCTTTGTGCTTCTCTGTTAACTCAGTGCACAAGTCGATGTCTGTACTTTCTCTGATCCCTAGAGACTTGGTTATTCTTTTCCACTTCTCTAAATCTTTTCTTCTGCTTATTCATTATTACCTGGCTTGCCATAATATGTGTTGCTCTGTTTCTCTCTTACTTCCTCATCGTCCCGACTGAGTCATCCCTCTAGTTAAGCATTTCGTTAGTTTTAGCTCCTGTTGCTAACTGCTCCTTTGCTTGGAGTTTATATTCTAAGAATTGCTGTTGCTCACCTTTTGTTGTACCATTCATGTCTGCCTTTGAGTGAGGTGCCTGCTTTTAGTTTATTCATTTCTCATGTGTTATAATATAAAGACTCTTAAGTCTATAATATAAAATGGAACCATTCTGGAGAGTGCAACTCAAAACCTGGTTTACAAAGAAATAAGTACAGAAATTGAAAATAAGTGTTTAGAAACTTTTATAAGCACATTACAGAGTAATTTTCTGTTTATTGAACCTGATAATAAATGCCTTAAGGTTGAATTTTATCTGTTTTTAAATTTTCTTTTTTAGTTTTCCCTTTTAAATATATTTTACAGAAGCAACGGGAGTGGGGTAGGGATACTAATTGCTCACATTTAGAGAAGTCATTTTGCGCACCTTTTCAGCAGGAATGTTTGGGTGGAGCAAGTATGGTGGCTAACATGTACTTTGCTTTATAAATAGGATTTGCTATATAAACATTTTCCACCTGTCTCCAGGAGCTACCTTAAATTCTTTATGGAACAAGATAGAGAATAAATGAGTAAAATATTAACATTTTTCTTTGTTCAAATTTAATCTCAAGAATTCTTTTATCAAATGTTTCAAGGGTTAAGAGTGAAGTGTCATCAGTTAGTTCTCCATCACTTTAGTGAAGATGGTTCAGATACTGCTAAACAGGGTATCTTCAAGGTTCCTTCTTGCTCCAATAGCTGATTTTATATATGCACATAGATATGTATATTTTAATACATATTTTAATGCTGATAATGCATGTGTTTTTAGAATTATTTAAAAAAACAAGTGAATGAAATGATGAAACTGCTTATAATCTTACCACTTAAGAGTTAACACTGATAGTTTGGTTTATATCTGCACAGAAGTTGTTTTGAACATACACATATATTTATAAATACATATTAAAAAATTAGAATAATATTTGCAATATTTATTATCTTGCTTTTTGATATTTTGGGAGGCCAGCTTGCCAAATTAATATACATGTATCATAATTTTTAATAAGTACATCACTCTTCAGAATTCTAGAATTTGGACTAATGAAGTTATTTAAACTCTGCTGTTTACCACTGATCTACTTTCTGTTTCTGTAGATTTGCATTTTTTGAATAATTCATGTAAATGGGATCACACAACATGAGATCATGTGTGTCTATCTTCTTTCATTAGGCATGTTCTCTGGATTTATCATGCCATAACATGTGTCAGTACTTTGTTTTTTCTTATTGCTGAATATTCCATTTTATGGATATGTACATTTTGTTTAACCATCCGTCAGTTGACAGACATTCAGATTGTTTCCACATTTTGCCTATTATAAATAATGCTGCTGCGAGCACTTGTGTACAAGTCTTTGCATGGAACTACTATTTCATTTCTCTTGGGTAGATTCTTAGGAACACTATTACTTCCATCATGTAGTAAATTTATGTTAACATTTTTAAGAAACTGCCAAATTGCATTCTGAAGTGACTGAAGCATACTGCATTTCTACCAGCAATGTATAAGGGTTTTAGTTTCTCCACATCCTCACTAGCACTTGTTATTTTCTGACTTTTTGATTATAGCCAATCTAGTGAAAGTGGTATGTCATGGTGATTTTATTTTTATTTTCCTAAACAGCAATGATGTTGAACATCTTTGCACATGCATCATTTGGCCGTTTGTGTATCTTTATTGGTAAAAAGCCTATTGAGATTGTTTGCCCAATTTAAAATTTTTATTTGTCTTTTTGTTACCGAGCTTTAATATTTCTTTATATATTCTGGATACAAGTTTTTCATCAGGTAATACTTTGCTAATTTTTTTTTCTCATTTGTTGGCTTGAATTCATTTTCTTAATAATGTATTTTGAAGTGTAAGAACTTTACAAAGTTCAATTCTTTTTCTTTATGGATTGTGCTTTTGGCTTCATATCTAAGAAATCTTTGCCAGACTTAAGGTTATGACGATTTTTCTTCTACGTTTTCTAGAATTTTTATAATTTTAGTTCTTACACTTAAGTCTGGGCTTCATTTTAAGTTACTTAAATATATATATATATATATTTATTTGGCTGCATCACGTTTTAGTTGTGGCATGTGGGAGCTTCAGTGAGTCACATGGAATTTTTTCTCTGTGGTGCATGGTCTCTCTGGTTGTGGCCTGCAGGCTTAGTAGTTGTGTGCAGGCTTAGTTGCTCAGTGGCAGATGGTATCTTTAGTTCCCTGACAAGGGATGGAACCTTTATCCCCTGCAGGGTGGATTCTTAACTGCTGGACTACCAGGGAAGTCCTTGAAGTTACTTTTTAATGTATGGTGTGAGGTAAGGGTCTAAATTTATCATTTTGCCTGTGGATATCAGTTGTTTCGGTACCATTTCGGTACCTGTCTCTTACATCAGGAAGCCTCTTATCCTTCTCCATCAGAGGGCAGATAGACTGAAAACCACAATCACAGAAAACTAACTAACCTAATCACATGGACCACAGCCTTGTCTAACTCAATGAAACTATGAGCCATGCTGGGTAGAGCCACCCAAGATGGATGGGTCATGGTGGAGAGTTCTGACAAAATGTGGCCCACTGGAGAAGGGATGGCAAATCCTTCTTTTCTTTTCCCCCCAAAAAAGAAATGCAGAAAAGCAAAATGGCTGACTGAGGTGGCCTTATAAATAGCTGTGAAAAGAGAAGTGAAAGCAAAGGAGAAAAGGGAAGATATACCCATTTGATTGCAGAGTTCCAAAGAATAGCAAGGAGAGATAAGAAAGCCTTCTTCAGTGATCAGTGCAAAGAAATAGAGGAAAACAATAGAATGGGAAAGACTAGAGATTTCTTCAAGAAAATTAGAGATACCAAGGGAACCTTTCATGCAAAGATGGGCTCAATAAAGGACAGAAGTGATATGGACCTAACAGAAGCAGAAGATATTAAAAGAGGTGGCAAGAATACACAGAAGAACTATACAAAAAAAATCTTCACAACCCAGATAACCACAATGGTGTGATCACTCACCTAGAGCCAGACATCTTGGAGTGTGAAATCAAGTGGGCCTAAGGAAGCATCACTGTGAACAAAGTTGTAGAGTTGATGGAATTCCAGTTGCGCTATTTCAAATCCTGAAAGCTGATGCTGTGAAAGTGCTGCACTCAATATGGCAGCAAATTTGGAAAGCTCAGCAGTGGCCAAAGACTGGAAAAGGTCAGTTTTCATTCCAATCCCAAAGAAAGGCAATGCCAAAGAATGCTCAAACTACTGCACAGTTGTACTCATCTCACACACTAGTAAAGTAATGCTCAAAATTCTCTCAGCCAGGCTTCAACAGTACATGAACTATGAACCTCAGATGTTCAAGCTGGTTTTAGAAAAGGAAGAACAAACAAAGATCAAATTGCTAACATCTGCTGGATCATCAAAAAAGCAAGAGAGTTCCAAAAGAGCATCTATTTCTGCTTTATTGACTATGCCAAGGCCTTTGACTGTGTGGATCACAATAAATTGTGGAAGATTCTGAAAGAGATGGGAATACCAGATCACCTGACCTGCCTCTTGAGAAATCTGTATGCAGGTCAGGAAGCAACAGTTAGAACTGGATGTGTAACAACATACTTGTTCCAAATAGGAAAAGGAGTACGTCAAAGCTGTATATCTTCACCCTGCTTATTTAATTTATATGCAGAGTACATCATGAGAAACACTGGACTGGAAGAAACACAAGCTGGAATCAAGATTGCTGGGAGAAATATCAATAACCTCAGATATGCAGATGACACCACCCTTATGGCAGAAAGTGAAGAGGAACTAAAGAGCCTCTTGATGAAAGTGAAAGAGGAGAGTGAAAAAGTTGGCTTAAGGCTCAACATTCAGAAAACGAAGATCATGGCATCCAGTCCCATCACTTCATGGGAAATAGANGAGTACATCATGAGAAACACTGGACTGGAAGAAACACAAGCTGGAATCAAGATTGCCAGGAGAAGTATCAATAACCTCATATATGCAGATGACACCACCCTTATGGCAGAAAGTGAAGAGGAACTAAACCTCTTGATAAAAGTGAAAGAGGAAAGTGAAAAAGTTGGCTTAAAGCTCAACATTCAGAAAACTAAGACCGTGGCATCTGGTCCCATCACTTCATGGGAAATAGATGGAGAAACAGTAGAAACAGTGAGAGACTATTTTTTGGGGCTCCAAAATTACTGCAGATGGTGACTGCAGCCATGAAATTAAAAGATGCTTGCTCCTTGGAAAAAAAGTTATGATCAAACTAGATAGCATATTCGAAAGCAGAGACACTACTTTGCCAACAAAGGTCTGTCTGTTCAAGGCTATGGTCTTTCCATTAGTCATGTATGGATGTAAGAGTTGGACTGTAAAGAAAGCTGAGTGCCAGAGAATTGATGCCTTTGAATTGTGGTGTTGGAAAACACTCTTGAGAGTCCCTTGGACAGAAAGTAGATCCAATCGGTTTATCCTAAAGAAAATCAGTCCTGAATATTCAGTGGAAGAACTGATGCTGAAGCTGAAACTCAATACTTTGGCCAACTGATGTGAAGAACTGACTCATTTGAAAAGACCCTGATGCTGGGAAAGATGAAGGCGAGAGGAGAAGGGGACGACAGAGAATGAGATGGTTGGATGGGATTGCCTACTCAGTGCATATGAGTTTGAGTAAATTCCGGGAATTGGTGATGGACAGGGAAGGCTGGTGTGCTGCAGTCCATGGGGTTGCAAAGAGTCAGACATGACTGAGCGATTGAACTGAAGTGAACTGAAGTACCATCTGTTGATAAGATTCTCTTTTCCCCATTGAATTGCCTTGGCAGCTTTGTTGAAAATTGACTACATGTAAATATATGAGTTTATTTTATAGTCTCAATTCTGGTACACTGATCTACCTGTCTGTTCTTCAGTCAATTCTACACTTTTGATTACTGTAGTTTTGTGGTTTTTCGATTTAGAAGATGCAAGTCCTCCCCTTTGTTTTTCCTAAAGATTATTTTGATTTTCTGAGTTCTTTGCTTTTCCATATAAATTTTTTGGGTCCACTTGTCAATTTCTTTCTTTCTTTTTTTTTAAGTGTAAAGAAGATTCCATGTTCATTTGGTTTTGGTTTAGTAAGTCTGAAAACCTAATGCTTACAGAATAATCACAATAGTTAAAATAGTTGTCATATTTAAGAAAGCAATTGTAAGTGGCTCCCACAGAGATCATCTCATAGGCTTGTGTACACATTGTGCTTCACACCATCACGTTTACTCTGTATGGGACTTGTTCTGGAAGCTGTGGTGCTATATTTTTAAAGACAAATTACCCATGGATTAGAATGATAACACAGTTTTTAAAATGCATAGATAAAAGGTTTCATAAAAAATACGGAGTTTTTGCACAGAAAACCATTTTTATATATTTTTATTTTTTGAATTAATTTTTACTGGAGTGTAGTTGTGGGGTTTCCCATGTGTCACTAGTGGTAAAGAACATGCCTGCCAATGCAGGAGACATAAAAGAGACACAGGTTCAATCCCTGGGTCGGGAAGATCCTCTGGAAAAGGAAATGGCTGCCCACTCCAGTATTCTTTCCTGGAGAATCCCATGGACAAAGGAGCCTGGTGGGCTGCAGTCCATAGCGTTGAAGAGTCAGACATGACTAAAGCGACTTGACATGCACTCAGAGTATAGTTGCTTGCAGCTTGTCAGTTTCTACAAAAAATAGAAGCTGCTGGGATTTTGGTAGGGAATATGTTGAATCCATATTCAGTTTGGGGAGAGTGACCACCTTAAAGTACTCGTCTTCAAATATATGTGTGTAATGTGGAAAGACTTCATTTATTTAGGTCTTCAATTTATTTCAGCAATAATTTGTACTTTTCACTGTAGAAGTCTTACACATCTTTTGTTAAATTTAATCCTGTCTATTTTTTGATGCTAGTATAAGTGGAATTATGTTTTAAATTTCTTTTTTGGATTATTTATTGCTAGTGTTTAGAAATGTGATTGGTTTTTGTCTATTAATATTATATTCTGTGACCTTGCTGAAATTGTTTTTTGTTCTAGTCTTTTGCTTCTTAATGAATTTCTTAGGATAATCTTGAAGGATCATGTCCTTTTTAATTACATACAGTTTTACCTTTTCCCTTCCAGTATTTGTGCCTTTCTTTTTCTTTCCTGGTTGCACTGTCTATAAGCTCCAACACAGTCTTGAATAAAAATACTAGACATCTTAGTTTTGTTCCCAGACTTAGGAGAAACTTTCGGTTTTTAAACTTTCACCATTAAGTTTGATGCTACTTTTTGGCAGTTTTTCATTCAGGCCCTTTCACAGATTGATAAAATTTCCTGGTATTCCCAATTTGTTGAGCGGTTTTTTTTTTTTTTAAATCACAAATGGGTGCTGGATTTTGTACATCTATTGAGATATGTAGTTTTTGTTCTTTGTTTTAGTAAAATGATATTTTATATCAGTTGAGTTTTAGACATTATATGAATTTTCTACTTTGGGGATAAATGCCAGTTAGTCACGTTGTAATTTAATTGTTTTACTATGTTGCTGAATTTGGTTTGCTAATGTTTTGTTGAGGATTTTTTGTATTTCTCTTCCTGAAAGATATTGGTCTATTACTCTTTCTCGTGATGTCTGTCTCAGACTCAGAATGATTTTGAGAAATGTTTAGCCCACTTCTAATGTGAAGATTGGTATTATTTCTTCTTTAAAGTGTGGTAGGGTTTACTTGTGAAATAATCTAGACTTGGCTTATGGTTAGATTTGAAATATATTAATTTAATGCTATAAGTCTGTTCTGACTTACATTTCTTTTTGAGTTAGTTTTAGTAATTATTATCTTTTTCGGAATTTTTCCATTTGATTTAAGTTGTCTAATTTGTTAGCATAAAGTTGTTCATGTTACTCATTATAATCCTTCTAGGTTGGTAGTGCCATTCCCTCTTTAATTCTTTGTTTTTATACTTTGAGTTTCTTCTTTTTTTTTGTCTAGCTAACTAAAAGTTTATTAAGTTTACTGACCTTTTCAAAGAACCAAATTTTGGTTTCATTGATTTATTATTTTAGTCTTATATTAAAAAATTAAAATTCCATTTCCGTTTTTCTTGTTCAGTTGCTAACTCATGTCCAGCTCTTTGTAACCCCATGGACTGCAGCATGCCAGGCTCCTCTGTCCTCCACTCTCTCCCGGAGTTTGGTCAAATTCATGTCTATTGAGTTAGTGATGCTATCTAACCATCTCATCCTCTGCCGCCCTCTTTTACATTTGCCTTTGATCTTCCCAGCATCAGGGTCTTTTCCAATGAATTGGCTCTTTGCATCAGGTGGCCAAAGTATTGGAGCTTCAGCTTTAGCATCAATCCTTCTGATGAATATTCAGGGTTGATTTCCTTTAGGATTGACTGGTATGATCTCCTTGCAGTCCAAGGGACTCTGAAGAGTCTTCTCCAGCACCACAATTTAAAAGCATCAGTTCTTCAGAACCCAGCCTTGTTTTTGGTCCAACTCTTACATCCGACCGTGACTACTGAGGAAGCCATAGTTTTGACTATACCTACTTTTGTTGGCAAAGTGATGTCTCTGATGTCTAGGTTTGTCAAAGCTTTGCTGCCATGGAGTAAGAGTATTTCAATTTTGTGGCTGCAGTCACCTTCCACAGTGATTTTGGAGCCCCCCAAATTGAAATCTGTCACTGTTTCACTTTTTTCCAATCTATTTGCTATGATTTGCTATAAAGTGATGGGACCAGATGCTATGATCTTCGTATTTTGAATGTTGAGTTTTAATCCAGCTTTTTCATTCTACTCTTTTACCTTCATCAAGAGGCTCTTTAGTTCCTCTTTACTCTGCCATTAGAGTGGTGTCACCTGCATATCTGAGGTTGTTAGTATTTCTCTTGTCAATCTTGATTCCAGCTTGTGAGTCATCCAGCCTGGCATTTCACATGATGTACTCTGCATATAAGTTAAATAAGCAGGGTGACAATATACAGTCCTTTCCCAAGTTTGAACCAGTCTGTTGTTCCATGTCCAGTTCTGACTGTTGCTTCTTGTCTTGCATACAGGTTTCTCAGGAGGCAAGTAAAGCAGTCTGATATTTTCATCTCTTTAAGAATTTTCCAGTTTTTTTGTGATTCACATAGTCAAAGGCTTTAGTGTAGTCAGTGAAGGAAAAGTAGATGTTTTTTGAAATTCATTTGCTTTTCCTACGATCTGGTGGATGTTGACCATTTGATTTCTAGTTCTTCTGCCTTTTGTTGTCCACAGTGGTAGATATAATGGTCATCTGAATTAAATTCATTCATTCCTGTCCATTTCAGTTCATGGATTCCTAAGAGGTCAATGTTCACTCTTGCCATCTCCTGTTTGATCTCTAACTTACCTTTATTCAAGGACCTAACCCTCCAGGTACCTATGCGATATTGTTCTTTACAGCTTCAGACTTTACTTTCACCATCAGACACACAACTGAACCTTATTTTTGCTTTGGCCCAGCTATGTCATTTTCTCTGGAGCTGTTAGTAATTGTCTGCTGTTCTTTCCCAGTAATATAATGTACACCTTCTGACCTGGGTGGCTTATCTTCTAGTGACATATTTTTTTGCCTTTTTATACTTTTCATGCAGTTCTCGTGGCAAGAATACTGGAGTGGGTTGCCATTTCCTACTCTAGTGGACCACGTTTTTTCCGAACTCTTCACTATGACCAATCTGTCTTGGGTAGCCCTGCATGGCATGGCTCATGGCTTCATTGAGTTACACAAACGCCTTCGCCTTGCCAAGGCTGTGAAGTGGTTAAATTGCACATGAACATTATTAAAAGATTAATTGTTCTGTAAAGCTTTCTTACTGCTGTTAGAAAAAATAGCAGTACTTATTACCTTGAGACAAATAACTTTCTTTATCCCTAGAAATAATCATTTTCAATTTTCTGAGATGCTTTTTTAAAATCCATATTTCTTCAATAAAAACTTTTATATTGCTATTTGATTTTTCACGTTTAGCCATTACCTACTCACTTTCTGCTATAGAAGTTCATAATTTAGTTTTCACCTTTTGCCTCTCTTTTTTATTCTCTCTTCATTTAGTGATATATAATCTTGGTTAGATTAGTTATTCAATGTTTATATTATTATTTAATTATGAAAAATTTCCAGTTGAGCTATATAGTAGTGTTTTGTGGCAATTTTTCTCTTATACATCTTGTTTTCCTTGAATTTAATAGTTTTCTCATTTATTGTTTATTTGACTTAATTGCCACATACTTATGAATTCAACTTCATTCTCCTGCCAAGTTTTAGAAATCTCTCAATATATTATTCACATAGTTGCTATATTCTGCTATTTTCTGTTTTTGAGTTCTTAAATCACTCCTGGAGGTGCTGGCCAGTTCAGTTGGGACATTATCCCACAGTTCTCACTGGGTGCCTCCTTCCATCCTCTTGTCTTCTTGCTCAGTTGCTAAGTCGTGTCCAACTCTTTGTTACCCCATTAACTGCAGCACGCCAGGCTTCCCTGTCCTTCACAATTTCCCAGAGTTTGCTCAAATTCATGTCCATTGAGTCAGTGGTGCTACGCAACCATCTTATCCTCTGCTGCTCCCTTCTCCTTTTGCCCTGAATCTTTCCCAGCATTAGGGTCTTTTCCAGTGAGTCGGCTCTTTGCATTGGGTGGCTAAAGTATCGGAGCTTCAGCTTTAGCATCAGTCCTTCCAGTGAGTATTCAGGGTTGATTTCCTTTAGGATTGACTGGTTTGATGTCCTTGCTGTCCGAGGGACTCTCAGGAGTCCTATCTTAGACATCCCTTTTCTGTTTTCTTGTCTTGAATACCCTACTGCTTGAATCCCATGTCTTTTTTTCAGTGTGGGTTTTATTTTGGTGAAGCAAGTCTCCAGTATCCCCTTGAGAAAATTCATTGTAGGTGAATAGTTTGATGTCTTACAGAACTGAAATAGTCTTTCTCATACTCTTGGCTTTGAATGGTACTTGTTGAGCATAAAATTCTTAAGTGGAAATTATTTTTCGTTGGAATTTTTTCAGGCATCTTGGATATTTTTATTTATTTAGTTTTTCATTTCTTACCTTCTGTTTTTGATTTCCAAGAACTCTCTTTTTTTTGTTCTATGAATATTTCATTTAAAATTGTATCTAGTTTTTGTTGTATGGATTTTTTTAATCTCTTCCTATTTTTCTGAGCATTTTAATGTTAGGGCTTTTCCCTTTCTCTCTGTTTAAAGTTATTTTTCCCTGGAATAATCTTTGACTTCTCCCCTGCCCCTTGTGGTCTCTGTCTTTCTTGTTAAATGCTGCTTAATTTCTGGTGATCCTTGGCTGTCTGTTCATATTTAGAAGCAAAGGCCTAAAAAGATGATAGGAAGCTGTGTGTGTGAGGTATTCTCTGTCAGCTGATCTGGTTAAGCTGTTTGGCTGGAAAACCTCTAGCATTATCCTCTTTAGGTCGTTTTTGCCTGCTGGTTAGATTCTCCAGGGAAGATCCTTCCAGTCACTGTTTTGGTTGCCAGCGTTCTGGTAGACAATAAATATTAGAAGATCAAGGATGTTAATTTATTATATATCTTTTTACTTGAATGTCTTGTTTTTGGTGTGGAACACTTACCACATTTGTGTCTGATATCCCGAGATGTCCTGTTTTATCCTCTCCAGGGACTAAATCCCTAGTGTTCTGCCAGAGTGGGGAAGAAATCAATACCCAGTGTGTGGTGTATAGGGTAGAGGATCTGAGGAGCTCATTATTTCTTTGGCAGGCTTTCAACCAATTCTTCTGTTTTCTGCTCTACTTTTACCCCCATTTTAAAAGATGTTGCCAATGAAGTGAGCTTTTTGGTGACTCTGGTGTAAATCCAGTTGCCTTCTTTGGCTTTCAATTCAGGTTGCTTATGTCAGTCAGTCACCACTTATCCACCTGCATTCCAACTTCCAATATTTTATAGCTACTGTCTCAGCTCCTATTTTCATTCTCCTTTTGAGTTTATGTCTCTGAATCCTCTTTGCTGTTATTTTGGTTAAAATTTTAATTTTGGGAAAAGAGAGTGCTTTAGTCTTTCATTTTAAAGCATGAATCTGTATTCTTTTATACTTTTTGTAGTATGTGTTTTATTTGCATAATTTAAACATGTTATTTAAAAGAGTAGTAAGGAAAGAATTCAGTTATCTCCAAAACTTGTCAGCTTGTGGTAGGATGAGATAACCTTTAATTACCTATCTTGAACAGTGTGGTGGTTTCCCAGTGGACAGTGATTTGTTTATATACTGCTTTGCATTTCTGTCTTAGCTTTTGTAATCAATATCTTTTACTGGCACATTTCTTTCGGGCAAGGACCATAACATGTTCCCTGTCTTTTGAGAAGTAAATTATCAGATATACCAGAATTGCCTGAAATTTACTTAATAAGAATTATATTTTCTTTTGATAGATTGAAGAATGCCTCATCTGATATAAAACAAATGGTTAAAAGTGAAGCAGACTTGGATATTACTGCTGATCTCAGAAAGAAACTCCATCGGGCTAAGAAAGAAAAATTAGAAATAACAACTAAGCACAATGCAGAGGTAGAATTTGCTTTATTCATTTCACATATTAGAAACTCCTTGTTTCAGTATTTATCACTATAACATTCTCGTGCTTAAAAAGGAAATTAACATGATTTTTTAAATACAGTAGTGGAGTTTTGGAGTGTTAAAGTAGAAATTTAATGAACTTTTGTATTTATTTGTATGTTGTCTTAACTTTATTTTAATTAACAACACATTTGATCAAAAGTGTTAATTGACATATGTGTTTGGTGACTAAGGGATATTTATAAATTAGACATTTTGGAAATCTTTTCAATTGCACAACAGTCTCTTAAATTTGAGTGTGGACCTTTTGATCATAGTGTAATTCATGAATTATTGTCGTTTCTTTTAAAATTATATCATTATATCTTTTATTAGCATGTGTGTATATACATATATGTATTTCATATGTATATGCATATATTCCAAAGACAGTAGTTTTTACTCTAGGATAATTCATGAATTATATGTGTATGTCTCTTCTGTCTGTTGTCTTTTTTCTCTGTTTTCTTCTTTTTCTCTATTTAAATCTTACTCATTTTTAAAGCTCAGCTTAGGTAGCCTGATGTAGTGAAAAAAATATTGAATGACAGAGACCTGGACTCATCCTTGGTCCTTCCATTTACAAGGTATGTGGCCTTCAGCAAGTTATTTATCTTGTACATCATTGGTTTCTCCTTGTAAAACACTGGTCCTAAGGGTTGTTGAGATAATTAGGTGAAATAGAACTTGTGAAGTGCCTGTGAACAGTAATACTAGTTGTAATTTATTGACAGTCAAATGTAAACTGTGTATTTTCCTTCTGCTTTTGTTAAATTCCAATGCTGTTCTGTTGGGACACCTTTTAAAGCCTTTTAAAGGTGAAAATAATTACTCTTTTCTCTGCTCTTCCATAATATGTTGCAGATATTTTAGAGCTAGAACATTTATTTCACGCTTACCTAATCTTCTTTAGTCCTTAAGCTTCCTGAGAGCTGAATGCAGTGACTATGCTTTGTCTCTGCACCTCCTGAGTTGCTTATTGGCACATAGTAGGTCCTCAGTAATTGTGTGTTGAATAAATTTTTTTTCCCGCTTATCTAAGGAATGATGGTTTATGATTAAAATGACAAGTGATCAGTATGTAACTGTTTTATTTGCATTTTTAATGGCAATTGAGATAATTTTAAATAATTGAAGTAGTAATTGCTTTTATTTATGTTGTGTTATTGCATACTGAATATCAAGTTGTATTTGTTAAATGGGTGCTA
Source organism: Neotragus moschatus (assembly GCA_006410615.1). Taxonomy (NCBI): domain Eukaryota; kingdom Metazoa; phylum Chordata; class Mammalia; order Artiodactyla; family Bovidae; genus Neotragus; species Neotragus moschatus. Next base: position 2,306,938 of record SJYA01001305.1, on the reverse strand, counting down.
ATTATTCATAATCTCTAAAGCCTTTTTAAATTTTAAAACCAAACATACATTTTACTTTAGAAGGTATTTTGATAATCATTCATCCATTAAATATGTTCTTTCACATATATTTATAGTTATCACATTTCTGTTAGCAGAACATACATTTACTGTCTTTCATATGATCAAGATATTTTGAATTATGTGTTCACATTAAAGAGATAGGAGATTATCTTATGGTAGAAAGGGAACTTTCTCAAAATAGGTAGTTATGATTGGTTCAGCTCCAATTGCTATACACTCTTATTGTTTCAATTATTTGTTTAGACGATTTTACATATATATTAACCTTTTTAGCCATATGATTTCTAAATGTGTCCATTATAAAGCAAGGCAGAGAGGAATGAAACCATCTGAAAACTAAGGCCAGGTATTTGCTTTATCAGTTACTCCTAATAGTACTACACTGGGTGATTGGCATAAAATATCTTTAAAATCTAAGTGTCCATCAATAGCTGAATGGATAAAGAAAATGTTTGTATATATATATACACACAATACGTATATTTAATGGAATATTGCTCAGCCATAAAAAGAGTGCCATCTTGCCATTTGTGACAACATAGATGGACCTTGGGGGCATTATGGTAAGTTAAATAAGTCAGACAGAGAAAGGCAGATACTGAAGGATATCATTTATGCATGCATGCTAGGTTGCTTCGTTCGTGTCTGACTCTTTGTAGCCAAGCTCCTCTGTCCATGAGATTTTCTAGGCAAGAATACTGGAGTGGGTTGCATTTCCTCCTCCAGGGGATCTTCCCGACCCAAGGATTGAACCTGCATCTCCTGAGTCTTCTGCATTGGCAGGCATATTCTTTACCTCTAGAGCTACCTGGGAAGCTCAATATCATTTATAGGTAGAATTTAAAAATTAAAAAAAAGAAACAACCCAAGCTCACGGAATAGAGAACCCATCTCAAAACTATTTCTGGTATTAAGAGTAATACTACTTGATGTCCAAATGGAATTGATTACTCAAGTACCAGAAGAGGTAAAAAGACAAATGGGGGATGTTAAGGTGACCCAGAGGGTAGTAACATTAGGAAGCCACTTCTGTTCCTAAGGTTGAAAAAATTAGGGCCATGGATGGAGGGCCTATCCAGAAGTATTTGCAAGCACAAGGGAGAGATGCTGCTCAGGGTAGATTGAGAGAGGGACAAATACCCTGGGTTCTCTTTTCCTGTCCTCAGGTATAGCACAGTGCCTCTTATTGACTTAGACTCTTGAGAAGCCAAGGTCAAGTCATCATGGCACGTCTAGTTCCTGGAACACAGAGCAGTGTGGAGAAGGACAGGGGGTGGAGCGGGTCTGAGCACAAACAGGTAAATGACTGGCATGACTGGGAATGCTCAGATGTTAACAGCTTTATTCCTGAGGGATGGAGTGATTCTGAAATTAATGGAGTTACCTTGAATGTGTAATTAAGGTTTTACTTTTTTCATTAGCCTACTATATTAAAAGATAATTGTAGATTCTTATTTTGTGAGTGTAAGTGTGCTGAAGTTATTTTTATAACATTTTTAAAATGAAAAATATTTTTTATGTGCTAGAAAGAGTGTAACTCCTTCCTTGTTCTACATATTAACAGCTACACAGCTACTTAATGGTAATTTCTGATATTACCCTTTAGAAATTCTTCTTGTCTTTTCTTCTTTCTTGGTAATTGAACCATTATTTCTAGCTTGATGTAGTAGCACTGTGCTTTCCTTTATGATAGCATTCTCTCTCATCCGCCATCTCTTTCTTTCCCTCCAGCAATAAGTAATTTTGATTTCCTTTGAACTATTGTAATATTTTTACCTTTTTTTGTAAAACTAATCCCTTATGCCTTTCTATAGCATTTCATTACTTGTGATCAAGAGCTCTATAATGTTTGTTCTTATATTTTCACTGTACTTGAAATATAGCAATTATTTAATATCATTTAATGAATCTTTGTTTAGATCATGGAATTTGAGAGTGGGAAGGGACTTTATAAATCATCTGGTTCAAACTCTCGCAAGTAGTAAATTAGATATTTGTTTATTAAAACCCCTGCAGAATTGGTACTTTTATTGCTTTATGCTCTATCAGTAATATCATAATCAAGAGAAATAATATAGATGATATTTATCAATATTTATTAGAATAAATATAAAATATTTAGCTTCTTGATTTCAATTATGGACTAGAAGGGTAGGAGAGAATGAATTTTTAAATGCTTACTATATGTCATGCCTTTTTTACTAATGACTATTTCTGATTAAAACTTGTTGATATCTTTTTATTTTGGATAAGAGGTTTATATCAGAATTTTTTTTCATTTTAATTTTTGTTCTCTAGTGGATTCTCCAGAATAAGAAAATTAATCAGTGTTATTTGGTAGTAAGGTTAGTGCTTTTTTTCCCGTCTTTCAGGAGGTATCAACGTGTAAATTCTTGTCTTATAAATATTACAGAAACAAATTTCTGTGTTAATTTAAGTGTTTGAGTTCATGGTCTCATAATCTTGGAGATATGTTTTAATATTGGTTTATGATATCAGAAATCTGCTTTTAGCTGGCAAGCTATGAGAGCCAGATTGCCAAGCTACGATCCGAGGTTGAAAAAGGAGAGGCGTTGCGACAAAGTCTGGAGTACGACCTGGCTGTTGCTAGAAAGGAAGCTGGACTCGGAAGACGGGCTGCTGAAGAAAGGCTAGCTGAGGCACACAGGATACAAGAAAAACTCTGTGGTAAAACTATTTCTGTTTCTTTCCATGTTTAGGGTTGTAATGTCATTGTGTATTATTGGTCTCTGTTGTGTATGGATTCCATATAAGAGCAGAAGTATGACTGGCTTTGGATAGACAGATTTTGCTGTTGTGTGTATGCTTTCTGGCAATTATGTGAACATTCATTTACTTGACATTAATGTTTTTGTATATGTATAGAAAGAGGTTCAAAATTGTTAATCACTTTGTAGAGCACTTATTCCATGAATAATCAGTAGAATCAAATAGAGATTTAAAAAAGAATTATGGGGACTTCCCTAGTGGTCCAGTGGTTAAGACTTCACCTCCTGATGCAAGGGGTGCAGGTTCAATCCCTGGCCAGGGAGCTAGGATCCCATATACCTTGCGGCTGGAAAACCAAAACATAAAACGGAAACAATATTCTAACAAATTCAGTAAAGACTTTAAAAATGATCCACATCAAAAAAATATTAAAAAAAAAAAAAAAGAATTATGGACTTCCTGTCCCATGTAATCTGAAACAGAATCTCTAGCCTCAGGGAATCTATATGTTCAAGAAGCATTGCAGCTGATTTGTTGATTAGCCAGATTTAGGAACCACAGAGTATAATACATGTAAAGAAATGTGCCTAGCTATGTGTATGACTTATAACCAGCACCTGGTTCATGGAATGGAAAATTGTCAAAGTCTTCCACATAGATGACTGCTATCCTGATTTTTAATAGCAGGATATTAATTTATTTTGCCTCCTTTTTGTACTTTATATGAAAGGAATCATATAATATGTACTTTTTTGTGTCTGACTGCTTTTCCTCGACACTGTGTTCATGAGTTCATCCCTATTGTCATATGAACTTAATATTGATGTTTAATACTATATAATGTGAACATGCCACACTTATATTCATCCATTTTTGTTGACAGTGGTAGTGGGTAGTGTTTAGTTTTTGGTTATTAAGAATAGTGTTTCCCTGAACATTCTTGTACTCAGTTAATTTTAATGAAGAGAACACTGAACATGAATTCAGAAGATTTAGATTTAGGTCCTGATTCTGCCGCATACTGATACTTGAAATTAAACTGTTTTAAAAATGAAATGAGAAAACAAAAGTGCTTTGTTAATTGCATGGACTCAACAAATGTCAAAGTTATAGTATTATAAAGCTTACGATCCTTAGTCTTGGTCTGGCCGTTGGTCAAAGATAGTTTTGATTACCTTTGACATTTAATTACTATACTACTGTCTGAAACTTAGGATTATAAGACTTGAAAGGCAGCAGATGTACAAGTTAATGACTTCTATTTAATTATGAAGAAATTGAAGTCCAGGAAAGATGGAAAATTACTTGCCTAAAGTCAGGTGATTTCAACAGACATTTCGCAGAAGAAGATAGAAGAATTCCAGTGATCACTTGAAAAATGCTCCTCTTCACTTGTCATCGGGGAAATGCATGTTAAAATTACACTGGCTGTCGCTGCATAGACATCAGATGGCTTCAACTGAAATGACTGTCAATACCAAATAGGTTCAGCTATAGAGCAACTGGAGCTCTTTCTTTTGTTAGTGAGAAAGTGAAATGGTACAACTACTTTAGAAAAAAACTTGGCAATTTCTTTAAAAATAAACATATTATTTTCTCCAATGACCCAGAAATTTCACTCTTTGGTATTTTCTCTGAGAAACATTTGTCCACAAAAGACTTGTATAAGAATTTCATAGCAGCTCTACTTATGACAGCCCCAAATTGGAGAAAAACCTTAAATTTGTCCATTGACAAAAGAAGAAAACATTTTTGTATATTCATTGGATAAAATACCACTCAGCAATAAAAACAAACTAACTCCTGATACATTCAATAACATGAATGAATCTCAGGAATATTATGCTGAGTGAAATTTTACACAGCAGATGACTTCTTGTATGATTCCATTATATGAAATTCTAGGACAGAAAAAACTATTTGTTGCTGAAAAAAATCAGAACAATGGTTACCTCTAGGATGGGTTTGTGGGGGGGACTGACTCGAAAAAGGTAGGGGGAAATTTTCAGATTGAAGGAAATGTTCTTTATTTTGATAAGGGTTTGGGCTACATTAGTATATGCACTTATGAAGTCTCTTTGAATGGTACACTTAAGATTTATCAATTTCACTATATGTAAATTTTACCTGCAAAATAACTGAATTATATATTTTAATTCTAATTATTGATATGAATGCTTAGTTATTCAGGATTGAAATTTACTTTCATTTGCACCTTGTTTTGAAATGTATAGGAACTATGATGGTCTGATGGATGGCAGAAATGAATGCAAGCATGGATAGATGTATGGATGAATGTTTAAAGTATATACATATGGCAAAATGTTAACCATAGAATCTAGTCTGAAGTTGATAGATGTTCATTGTACAATACTCTATTACTCTAAACTTTATTTTTGAAAATTTTTGTGATAAAATATTGAGGGTAGAGTAGGAAAATATCTAACGAATTTATGGGATATAAAAAGAGATAATCTCATAATGATTGAGAGATGAGATAAGACAATAGAGAAAATACTGGAAGTTGGAAAACAAGTGGATGAGGGATAACTGACTTAGCAGACTTAAGATGTCAGAATCCTAAGGCCCAGTAAAATAAAGGTTAGTTAATAGCTGTTTGTTCTAGAAGCACATATGTTCTTAGATGCCCTTCCCAAGAGCCTGCAGTTCTGGGATTTCTCCCACTTCCTAGTATAAATTGGGGGCTTAATATCTGGATGATAAAATACAGAGTTTCCAGACTGGCAAAACCAGAAAAATAACAGACTACTACTGAATACTGAGGATCTATTGCTTCTAGATTCTTTTTCCTATTGACTTTCTCAAAAGTGAGCCTTGAGGTTACTACACTCCGTGTGGGAACTTGGAAGACTCTTCCATGGGTCATCGGACCAAGCCAAGAGAAGAACCTAGTGATAGCGATGCAGGGAGATTCCTTCCCACATTTATCAGACCACAGTTATCAACTTCTGTCGTCAAGTTCAGAACCTGGGTAGTAGTTATGTGAGTGTATAAAAGATGTGCCACGCTTAGAGTCATGCTTAATTGGGAGCAGATAACCAAGAATTAGCAGATACTTGGGGAAGTCCTCTAAAATGGAGTAGAAGATTTAATCCGGAAGAATCAAAAACTCTGCCAGGAGCAGATTTAACAAATAAGCATTATTAATATCCTCACAGCTGAAAAAGAATATGTTCCATCCATGGTATAAGAACTGGGGGATATAAAGAAAATAAAAACCTCTTAGAAATTAAAAATATGAAGTCCGAAATGAAAAATGGCAACAAAAGCACTGGAAGATGAAGGTGGGAGAAATTTCCCCCAATTAGAGACAAAGGTAGAAGGATAAAAGAGAAACGGCAAGAAACTTTGAGGAGCAATCTGAATAGTGGATGATCTTGAAAGGGATCTTGTAAAGAGAGAGAGCAGAAAGGGATAAATGATCAGTGATATTACTTAAAAAGAAAGCACCTCAGAACTGAAAGATACGAGTTGCCAGATTGAAAAGGCCCACTGAATATTTACCACAGTGGAAGAAAATAGACCCACGTGAAGTCATGCTGCTGCTGCTACTGCTACTGCTAAGTCGTGTCAGTCATGTCTGACTCTGTGCGGCCCCATAGACGGCAGCCAACCAGGCTCCTCTGTCCCTGGGATTCTCCAGGCAAGACACGTGAAGGCATAGCATTATGAAATTCCAGAAAATAGAGACAAAGTAAAGATCCTAAAGCTTTCAGAGAGAAAAGAAAAGGAAAAGAAAGAAAAATAAGCCATTTGCAAAGAACTCCAAATGGCCTTAAACTTACTTGCAACATAGGATGCTAAACGATACAATATTATCTTGTAACTAAATGGGAGGGAGACTTTTTGTACCTTTTAAATAACTTTTGTGTTTTGAACCCTTTGAATACATGATCCATTTAAAACACAAATATAATTAGAAATAATACTACAAATAGTATTTGTTTGTTTGTTAACAAGTATAGTTCAGTCGCTCAGTTGTGTCCCACTCTGCGAGACCCCATGGACTGCAGCATGCCAGGCTTCCCTGTCCATCACTGGTACTCCCATGTTATCTTTACAGTAACTTAACTAGGAGGCACTTTATTCCCACTGAGTATTAGAGAGTCAGAGAGGTTTAATCAGGTGGTAGGTGGTGAAGACAGACCTGGAAGCCTTTCATTACTTCTTTTCTAGATGCTGAGACAGAACAGCAGCCACAGTGAGTTGGGAAGTGATAGTTATTGTAGAGTTAATACTAGGATGGGAGGTTGAGCCTAACTTTAGGAAAGCAAAGAGTTCTAGTTTTAAGGTTCACAACCTCATAACCTTGTGATGGTCTTAAGTATGAGGTATGCCACAAGTATTGTTTGCCAAGTCAAAAAATCAAAATTTGTAACTTATCCAGTCTTTTAAAAAAAGAGTATCCAGGTTTTTTTTTAACTTTATTTTTTTTAAAACATTTATTTTTTTGAATAGGAGAAAAAACATTTGAGTTGCAGCTGGTGCACCTAAACTTGGATGTGCTCTAGGAATATGTCAACCAGTTCATGGGAAAATCACCTCTGTCTGGATGGGAAGGAGAGATTGAGAAATTATAAAATAGATAGGTTCTGGGACAGGAACTTTTCAATGTTGATTGGTATGAAGTGGTTAAATGTTTTGTTTTAAGATGACGTTGTAAATGAAATCAGCTCTAGTGCCTAGGTTTTTGAGCTCCTATGTTTTAACTTGTGGTTGTAAATATACCCGTTATTCTTTTATATTTTTAATAGCTCAGAATGTAGAACTTCAGGGAAAGGCAAATGAGATCGAGAAAGCATTCCAGATTTCCCAGCAGAAATGGAAAGAAGAGTGCAGAAGATTTGAACATGATTTGGAAGAAAGAGACAATGTAATTCAAAATTGCCATCAGGAATATGATTTACTTATGAAAGAAAAAAGCAGACTAGAGAAAACTCTACAGGTAACTATTTCATGAAGATATTTTTCTGTATTTAATATTCATTGATATGTATTACGGGCTTTCCTTGTAACTCAGTCAGTAAAGAATCTGTCTGCAGTGAAGGGGACCCAGGTTTGATTCCTGGGTCAGGAAGATCCCCTGGAGAAGGAAATGGAAACCTCCTCTAGTATTCTTGCTTGGAGAATCCCATTGACAGAGGAGCCTGGCAGGCTGCAGTCCATGGGGCTGCAAGAGTCAGACACAACTTATATGTATTATACATTGTTTGAATGTATAATTATCTCCAATGAATGTATAATTATTTCCAATTATCTTTGGAAAGGAAAATGCCAGAAAGCAAACAAATCTGATTTCCTCCTCACTCCTCCCAACTCCTTTCCTCTCTCCCTTTCTTCTTTTGTTTTTTTTTTTAGGGTCATATTTTCAGGTCGTTTTGTAATATGCTTTAGCAATGTGTGAATATATATACTGTTTTTTTTTTTGTGAAAAATAGTTTGAGTTCTCTGATCAAAATAAAAAAAAAACCCACTTATATGGGAATATTGTAAGAAGACAAGAACCCACAACCCTTTTGGTCTAGCAGCATGAAAAGTTGGAATTTTAGAAATGTTAGAAATGTGGGCCCTAGATTTTGACCTGAATATACAATAAATATAGAAAAATTTTCTGTATCTGATATAAACTTCATTATATATATAGAATACATTGTATATGGCATGGTAGGTGAAATATATGATGACCTCTTACTGAAATTATTGTGAGCTATTTATCCTCCCATTTTTTTGTTCTTTTTTAGTTTCTAAAGTAAAAGTGTGATTTAAAGTTGAAGTTGCCACTCACATAAAAGATAGATTTGAATGAGGGGAGTTTAGTGACAACTGAAGCTGCAAGTCCCTGGGCTGCTCTGTATAAACCTCCCCACATAAAATGTTCTAGAATTATGGGGAAAGAAGAGTAATGGTGGCAGCTTCCTTAGAGTCAATCAGCCTGCATCTCAGATCTCTTATGGATCTTGATGTGATCTTGATCATCTGTTTGGTAGGAGAACTTTGATTTTACACGATTGGCTTTGGACTAATCTGCATGGAGACCTTTGGGAATAAAGAGGAGTCACTATTTTCTCCTAAGGGGAAAAAGCCTCAAGGCTCTTTCTGTTGGCTTTCCAGTAGTGTTGGGAGGGCAGTCTTTACTTTGCAGATCCATGCTACAGTTTATAAGGACAGGGGAGGTTTTCCCTCTCTCTCATGTAAACCACAGAATCTTTCTCCTTGTGTTAATGCAGATTGAGTTTTAAACCCTACAGTTTAGAAAATTGGGCTTCTCAGGAAACCTGCATTTTATACTTCTAATGTTTTGAACCAAATTAGATCCTGTAAATGTAGTGCAACTAAGAAAATCCCTGAAGAAAAGCATCTTGCAAATACTGCTTATCTGTAGAACANTTTCCCTCTCTCTCATGTAAACCACAGAATCTTTCTCCTTGTGTTAATGCAGATTGAGTTTTAAACCCTACAGTTTAGAAAATTGGGCTTCTCAGGAAACCTGCATTTTATACATCTAATGTTTTGAACCAAATTAGATCCTGTAAATGTAGTGCAACTAAGAAAATCCCTGAAGAAAAGCATCTTGCAAATACTGCTTATCTGTAGAACAAGAAATTAGTGAATAGTCCAGACCTAAAAATGTTTTATTTCATTTTTCAAATTTTTAGTATTCATAGGTAATTAGAGCTTTCCATATTATCTCCTTCACATACAGATTTACATATAGATTACATATATGCCTGAAAGTTTACTTTGTTTTTGTCTTTTTATCGGGATGCATTTTGTTCAGTCCCCTGCAGCTAAGTTTTTTGGAAAGATTGGTTTAAATATCTATATTTAATGTCTGTATTTATATCTACTTGTATCTATCAATACTGTATCTATATCTACCTGTATCTATCATTATATAGATTACATATATGAAATGTTGCTTGAATTAAATGGGTAATCATAGCTTCTTATTCAGATATTATTCTGATTGTCAAAATATAATCATTCTATTAATTCTTTTAACATAAATTATAGTGAGTTTTAACAGTCTATGGGTAAGGAAAGCCCTTTGTTTAAATTGAGGATGAAGGAAGAAAGACAACTTTTATTGATCAAATAGTAAAGCAAGATTTTATTCATGTAAAGGACGCGTTGGAAAAACATCAGGAGGAGAAGAATGAGATGGAGTCTCATATCAGAGAGACAGCATTGGAGGAGCTTAGATTACAAGCAGAACAATGGGAAGCAGAGAGAAGAGAGTTACAATTTATAGTACAGGTATTTAAAAATAATAATTCAGATCCTTCAATATGTCTTTTTAATGCTTATGGTATTAAAATTTACATTAGTGAGATAATTGACTCGCCTACTCAAGGAGAAAATAATTCGTAGAAGGCCATGTTTCATTTGTAGTTACATGACAGTATGGGCAACTGGTTCCAAAAGATAGAATTAGAGTCAGGTGACTTCCATTGCATAAATTATTTGATTTTTAAAGGACATATATACACTTGGCATTTAGTTTTCCAATTTAAAATGGGAGACTATTAGCAGTCTTTAATAACATAAAGAAATAGAATAATTAGATTTTGGATATTAAAAGATGCTTATAAATCATATAGTATAGTAATACTCTCTTTTGAACTTTTTAAGAAGTGCAAATTCTTAATCATGTTCTTTTAACCCTTTTCCTGCCAACACACAATGCAAGTTGAAAATCACTGATTTCATCTAATAATTTCCATTATAGATGAGCAGACTGCGGTTTGTGATTTAGTCATAGACTGAGCAATTAGTGTGGGAAAAGAGTATGAGTCTCCAGATTCTTACTTCTGTGTATATTGTATATCTTTAGGACAGTCTATAAATTACCTTCAAGGAGAGTTAGGAGCAATTAAAACTGTTCATTCACTAAGCAACTAATTTAAAATTTCAAATAAATTTCCATCATTTCTTCTATTAATTTGTGATAAGACAGTTTCTCTACACAAAATGACATTGAAATGTAATCTTTATGTAGATGTCAAAGGTATCTGTTCTTTACAGAATGAAAAATGTTCACCTAAAATAAATTTTATAGTTGCTGTTTGTGTTAGGAACAGTTTTATAAGATGAAGGTGGCCCCAAACCTGCAGAGAATAGGAGGCACCTATTACTTTAAGAGTGAAATCTGGCAGTAAACAGTGAAAGTACTGAATTTGTTGCATATGTAAGTGTTGAGAATACCAAGAGTATCACATATTTCCCAAACCTTTGTTCCCTGGACAATGCTTTTCTTCCCAGTCACTCCCGCTGTGAAATCTGTAAGGATAGTTACTCTTTAGACCTCTTGGTCTTTTTAGAGTCTGCTTGTAATTTTATAGTTAGTTAGTCCTCTCATTCATTCAGTCCCTTGTTCCTTTTTTCATTCCCTAAGTACCTGCTGAGTTCCTTCTGTGGGTCCTGAGGATATAGAATTGATTAAGATATGATTTCTCTCCTAAAAGATCTTTCAACATGGAGAGGCATGTAAAGAGAGGAGAAAATATTGTAATATAATACAGTTTTAAAGAAAATGCTATGGGGTCATAAAAAAGATATGATTTGCCTGGGAGTTTGGGGAAATTTATCACAGAGCAGAGGGCATTTGAGCTGTTATTGATAATTGTCTTCACGGTTACCTAAAACAAACAAGTACACATAAGTAAATGAAAATAACCTCTTTATTTTTGAATACTCAGACATTTTCACTAGTCTGGTTAAATCAGACTTTATATTATGAAGTATTAAGGGAATTTGGAATTCTTTGTCAATTTTAATTATTATGCGTGGGAAGAATAGGAATATATTCCTTAGGTTACTACCACCTGTGAGATAGATTTTATTGTATTCCATAGCTGAAATGTTCAGAACTCTGTCTCTTAATTCCTTCTCCTTTTTAACAAAAGAAAGCTGCTTTTCCTTTTATAAAGTGAGCTTAGAAACCTTTTAGATTTTAAAAAAGTCTTTTTTTTTTTAAAACAACTTGAGGGATAGATGAAAATTCTCTCCTCTCTCCTCTCTATTGGCTGTTGATGGGTTTAGGTTTCCATACTATAATTAGGTGTTAGTATCACATAGTGTTCTTTTGTGTAACTCTCCAAGGGAATTCAGTTTTTAAAATAAGTTTAAAAAAAACCTCAGTGAAGCCCCATCTTAAACGGACAAAGCTGGTATAATATTTCTCTCATCTGGGCTGTAGAATTCAGGCTTGTATAAAAGGAAAATCTTAATTTTATGCCATGTCTCCTTTCTTTCCCAGTATTGAAGTGATAAATAGAAGTGCACTTCTCTGGAATATTAATGGGGATTCTGAGTGGAATTATCTCATTTTTAAAAAGTGTTTTTCATTTTTTTAAATGTGTGTCCTCTTTTGATAAACATAAAAATTCCATGCTTCTCTTGGCATTCTTTGAAATTTCAAAACAAAGCAAAGCCATAGTAATTTTAGAATGACGTATATATGTTGATCTTGGGAAAATATGTTATTTTATGTTTTGCTTCTATTTACTTAAATTATTTACGTGTTTGTTTCTGCAATAGCAGTGAAAACTTTGAGGATGCTTATTAGCCATGAGCTTTACTACTGCAGGCAGTGTGGGACATGCAGTGGTAAATTGCCATGCTCTTTCCTTTGTCACTTTTATAGTTTACTTCAATGTATAACTTATCAGTAGAATTAAAAGCATTTAGAAGATGAATGTATGTTTTCATATTTATTTTATTTCCAAAATCCTGTAACTAAGCCAGGGAATAAAGTGACCCTTTCCTCATTCTAGCTAAATTAGATTTATATATCTAGTGATCAAGTGAGGCGAGAGCTTGTGATGGCAGAGGAGCGTGGGAAATGTTCATTGAAAATAATACCACAGACTGAAGGAGGAAGAGGAAGAGTTGGGGGTGGTGGTAAAGGAAGATGTCAGACTAGGTGTGGGATCAGATTCGGCATCCATCAGTGGGATGTGAGCTAAGACAGCAGTTAGGGATGGGGTATACCACACGTCCGTGATCGACTGGGTAAGCGCAGCTGTGATCCGGGGACGACTTGGAGTTTGTTGCATGGAAAGGAAGTGTTTCAGAATTTTGTCTTAAATGATCTAGGGTAGCAAGGAGCTTTTCTTTGTGGTTTCCTGGGAAACTGTCCACTGGTGCCCTGTGTAAGCAAATGATGTAGAAAGTGAGTCTGGCGCTGGTACTGCCTGTTATTTCCAAACATTCCTTAATAGTCAATTATATCTTATCAATAGTCAGACAGATCTCAATATAAGTCAAACATATCTTATATCAATATATCAATATCTTATATCAATGGTCAAACGTATCTTAATAGCAATTTATAGAATTAAAATATATTGTTCTCATTGTAAAAATGCCCCTAGTATAGGGAACTTTAAAAACAGAAAGTAGAGGTCTGCCCTGTTACTCTGCCCACTCCAGTCCTACCCCTCATCTAAGGGTATATAAACATATAATTACATAAATATGCCTTAGTAATATTTGGTGTCCATCTTTTAACTCTTGCATTATTCTTGTAGTGCTTGCGAGCTTTTCTGTTACGTGGGAGAAATGTAACAAATTCCTTATTGATCTGCATTTTATTTCCTTCAAAATTTTTAGTTTCACTTTAAAATGATTCACCAACATCTTTGCCTGTGTCTTCGGGCTGTCATACAAGTGATTCAGCTGTGTAAATGCCTAGAAGTATAGTTGCTGAATCTTCAAGTTTTATAACTGTGATAGGTATTACATAAAGTTACCAGTGAATACTGTTTTTGATTCTTGAACTGTGCTGACTTTGGGGATTTAGAGAGATAACCATGTACTGGACTAAGGTTGTAACTATATCTATGTTGTTTTATTTCATAGGTTAGGAAGGAGGAGTACTTTAACTCTGATGTGTTCTAATTATTTTAATCCTTCAGACTTGAAACATTATTTTGGAGTTCAAGAAATATTGTTTATATAAGTGCATATAAAGAATTATACATTCGGGGCTATGTTTTTGGAAGATGTGGAAAGAAAGGAAGTTTATTTCCTAACAGCACAGTGTGGTTTACTTTGATGTTAAATGTCAGTTCAAAAACAACCTCCATTTTAAAATATTTTAAGTTCAACACTTCCCTCTAGTGGAAAAAAAAAACTCACTCAATTTCCCCTACCTTTCAGTCAGTCAGTTCAATTGCTCAGTCTTGTCCGACTCTTTGCAACCCCATGTACTGCAGCACGCCAGGCTTCCCTGTCCATGACCAACTCCTGGAGCCTACTCAAAATTATGTCCATCGCGTCAGTGATGCCATCCAACCATCTCATCCTCTGTTGTCCCCTTCTCCTCCCACCTTCAGTCTTTCCCCAGCATCAGGGTCTTTTCCAGTGGGTCAGTTCTTCACATCAGGTGGCCGGAGTATTGGAGTTTCAGCTTCAGCATCAGTCCTTCCAATGAATATTCAAGACTGATTTCCTTTAGGACTGACTAGTTCGATTTCCTTGCAGTCCAAGGGACTCTCAAGAGTCTTCTCCAACACCACTGTTCTACCCTTAATGTGATTTAATTAAGTTGGGATCACCGACGCGATGGACATGAGTTTGAGCAAGCTGTGGGAGTTGGTAATGGACAGGGAAGCCTGGGGTACTATAGTCCATGGGGTCGCAAAGAGTCAGACACGACTGAGTGACTGAACTGAACTAATGTGATTTAATTTTTTACACATGCAGAAATACACTCACTCACTATAGGGATCCAAGTATCTTTGGTTTGATTAGAAAATAAATTCTGTGACCAAAAAAATTAAAAAATTTATTTGGGAGGAGGCAAGTTAATTTGGATGTATAACTGCATGAGGTATTTTATAGTTCTTTTGTAATTTTCTTGTATATTATAACACATCCCAGACATGGATTATATTGATTAAACCATACACCTATAACAAGTATCTGAACATATAAAAATTAATAGGGATTAATATATAATTAATTAATACCCAGTGTAGCCAATCAGTGCCATTAAGATTGCCAACATTTACCATCTAGATCATTTAGTGTGTGTCATATTTGCCTAAGAATTCATAACAGACACATTTTATATCACTGAAGACTGAATCATTCACTAACACCCCACCCCCACAAGACAACCATCCTTCTGAAGTTGGTGTTTAACTTTCTGTCTGTAAACATTGATGATATATGTTTTGGTTTTTTTTTTAATAGTATTTTATTTAAAAAGGATGCATGCAGTATCACACAGTATGAGTCTGTCCAACTTTTCTCCCCTCTTCTGTTTTTGAGGTTTAGCCCAGTTAGTAAACTCTCTCTGGTTCATTCAATTTAGCTGATCTATAGTGATTTATCATATGTATAATCATCCATTACAGGATTGATTAAGATTTAATTTCTTTCTAAGTTTCATTTATTTCATGCAATGCTTCCATAAACATCAAATATTTTTATGTGGGATGTATTTAGTACTCTTGCCTGGAAAATCCCATAGACGGAGGAGCCCGGTAGGCTGCAGTCCATGGGGTCGCTAAGAGTCAGGCACGACTGAGCGACTTCACTTTCACTCTTCACTTTCATGCACTGGAGAAGGAAATGGCAAGCCACTCCAGTGTTCTTGCCTGGAGAATCCCAGGGACGGGGGAGCCTGATGGACTGCCGTCTATGGGGTCTCACAGGGTCGGACACGACTGAAGCGACTTAGCAGCATTTAGTGTATTTGCAGTTATTAGATAAAATATATGCTAAGTTATCCTCCCAAGTGGTTGTATCAATTTGAGAGAAGACTTTCTCTTTCCTTGAAGTCTCTTGAACCCTTGGTATTTTTCAGATTTGATTTCTTTTGCATTAGAATGTGTGTGAAATTTCTCTTGCTTAAATTTCTGATTCCCTGACATTGCTCATGTTATGTTTATTGGTCATTCATGTTTCTTCTTTTGTGAACCGCAATTTTATTTTTTCCCCTTTATCCTTTTTGTTTGTATATTCTTATTGATTTATAGGAGTTTCAAATGTATTTGATAACTTGGTTACTTAAATCCCATGGCAAACATCTTTTTCTTCTTCGTGGAGACATGGAAACAATTTACATTGTGTGCAGTTTAAAATTTTAATGTAGTTGAATGTATCAGTATTTTCTTTTATTGATAGTACTTTTTAATGTCTTATATAACCTAAAGTCATAAAGAAAAAATATTTTTCTGTATAGAGAATGAAGAAAGGTTTAATTTTATTTTTTTCCAAATGGATAACCAAATGTCTGTACTAGTTGTTCACCTATCTATGCTGTTACCACTTACTGATTTAAAATGTCATCTGTGTCATATATCAAATTCCTTTATAAAATCTACAGTTTGGTTCCTGGTGCTTTGTTCTGTTTCACTTACATGTTGATCTGTTTCTAAATCAGTACTAAATTGTTTTATTTGCCGTGGCTTTAGAGTAAATCTTGATATCAGAGAGAGCAAACTCACTTCTCCATATTCTTAATATATTTTCTGAGGGAGTAGGGAGGAGAGTTATTCTTAGCTTTTTAGTTTTCCATATGAGTTTGAGAATTGACATGTTATTCATATTCCACCAAGAAACCTTGCAATTTTATTGGAATTGAATTGGATTTATAGGTCAGTTTGCCATAAATTAACATCCTTAATTTCTTCTGCTTTCCACTCTTTTTTTTCTTTTTTCTATTTTTGAAGAGATTTCTTCAACTTTATATCACAACTTTTCTATTAAATTCTCTTTCTGGTTTTAAATTTTTTAATTTCCAAGAGTTGTTTCTTATTCTTTGACTATACTTTTATATAGTAGACTCTTCTTGTTTCATGTTTGTAATACCTTATTTTTACTCTGTGGGTGAAAGTCATACTTGTTCTGAAGGTGGTTCCCCTCCCCCTTCCTCCCTAGATTGTCTTTGTTTTCTCTGAGTGTTTGATCCTGTTTGTCTGAATTTCACGTGAAAAGCTTTCCTCAAATGTCTGGTGATCCTTGTCTGTGTTCATGTTTAAGAAAGAAGCACTATAAAGCTAGGAGAAAGCTCTTGTGTGTGGAGCCCTTCCATTTAATTGGAGAACCTTTAAAAGGCCAGAATCTGTAGCTTTTTCTCTTTGGCCTGCTTATTTCCCCACAAAGGAGCCTTCTAGTGTCCTCCTTGTCCTTATAAAAAGTACCTTAAGTGTAGGAGTCAATGTTTTGGGAGCCGAAGAGAGAAACAGAGCTGTGAGGTTTCATCTGCCACAGTTTCCCAATCTCCTCTAATTTTTAATAAAGTGTCTTATCCTGTCCTTCAGTTGGGTCTGGTTTTCATGACCTCAGAACCTTTTTGAATCAGCCTTATTGGTTTGCAAATAAACTCTCTCTTTTTCCAGAAGGGAGAGGGCCCTTTGTCTGGGAGGGAGTTGGCAGAGATCTGAGAACAGACCTAACTGCTGCTGAGAGGCTTCCAACAGTGCTCTGTGTTCATCGCCACTCCATGGCTTGGCTTCAGGGGTAATTGCTGCTTCCAATTTCTGATTTTTCTTTTTACGAATATGAATTCAACTTGCTATTAGGCCCTGCCTTTTTTGAGTATTTAGCAAAGTTGAGAAAGCTGAAACCTATCACTTAATCACTTGTCCATTTATTTTCCGTCTTCCAAATTCACTTTTGACATCTCTTGTTGGCTGTCATCTCTTCTGTCACTCACTTTTATTCTGTCTTCATTTAAGTGGGGTTTCAGGAGCAAACAGAGATGATTGGATAGGTTTGATCCAGTCAACTTAACTGGTGATATCCTCTTTCTACTTATGACTTTTTGAGACCTTACAGTTTCACTTTTCATTTCGTATTTGAGTTCTGGTTTTATGGAATGCTTTTAGTATGAAAAGCAGCCAGGGAGTTGGGTTTCTTAGCTATAGTTCTTTTTTTCTTTCCAGTTTTATTGAAACATAATTGATTTTCCTCCTCCTCCTGCATGCATGCTCAGTCCTGTCCTGTTCTTTATGACACCGTGGACTGTAGCCTGCTAGGCTCCTCTGTCCATGAAGTTTCCCAGGCAAGAATACTGGAGTGGGTTGCCATTTGGTACTCTGGGGGATCTTCCAGACCCAGGGATTGAACCCATGTTTCTTGTATCTCCTGAATTGGCAGGCAGATTCTTGACTACTGTACCACCTGGGAAGCCCAGTACAATATGGTATTGTTAACTGTAGTCATCATGCCTACATCATATCTTAATATTCAGTTTATAGGACTTTTATAAATTTGTTATGGCATACAGTATTTCCATGGCATACAGTCTTTCCATAATACTGTATTAGAAACATTGTTGAATTAAAAAAAAGCACTTGTGATGACGGACTGATACTCCTTTTCTCCATTTACAAGAGAGAGACATATGGTACGGTAATGTAATTCTTGGAAAGCAAAGTCACAAAACAGTCAGAAAACTAGCTCATTATTAATTTTATATTAAATATCACTCACCTTGGGCTTCCCTGGTGGCTCAGCTGGTAAAGAATCCACCTGCAAATGTGGGAGACCTGGGTTCGATCCCTGGGTCGGAAAGATTCCCTTGGAGAAAGGATCAGCTGCCCACTCCAGTATTCTGGCCTGGAGAGTTCCATGGAGTGTTTAGTCCATGTGGTTGCAAAGAGTCGGATATGACTGAGTGGGCTTCACTCCCCTCAGGACTATTTCAGGATAGACTGTCTGCTTCAGTGGAGATCTTGCACGTGATGTTCAGCATGAATACTTAGCTGATGATGATGACCCAGAAGCATCTCAGACCGTTCTAGCTCTACAGTTATCAGCTTGTCACATGAAAACACGTGCACGCAAAAGGTATGTTTATTAGCTGTGTGCGTGTTGATTATCTACTGTATGCATGCTGACGGTGGTTATTAAGTAGAAGTGAGCCATCATAGTGGTCCTCACCCTGTCATCTTCATGCGGAGTAGGCTGGGGAGGAGAGGTTGGTGTTGCTGTCTCGGGGGTGGCAGAGGTGGCAGAGATGGAGAACGTGAAAGGGGAGGCAAGAGAGGCAGGCGTACTTGGCATATCTTTACAGAAATACATTGTCATTTCTGACTGCCATTTTTGCTTTTTCATTTTTCTAAAAATGTTTCTCTGTGATACCAACCTATCTTTCATTGTTCGGTTTAGTTTCAGTACCCGTGTCATAGAAGGTTCCGTGTTGTAAAAGTCCTCTGCTGTTCAGTCACTAATTCATGTCCAGCTCTTTGCTACCCCATGGACTGCAGCACGCCAGGCCTCCCTGTCCCTCACAGAAGTCAAAAGCAGTCTCAAAACCAGCGTCAGTTTGCTTCCTGACACTGCTTCTTCAGTGGCATCTTCCTCATCACCTGACGCTGGTTTGGAAATACTCATCTCTATTGAGTCATCTTCTGTTAATTCCTCTAGTGTGCTGTTTATCAGTCTTGAATTTCTCCAGGATTTATATCTTGAAACCCTTCACCCCCCATCTTTTTTTTTTTTTCGTGTCTATAATCTCTTTCACGATTTCCTTGATTGACTTGGTCATAAATTCTGTGAAGTCATGGATAACATCTGGACATAGTTTTCTCTAGCAGGGATTTATTGTTTCAGATTTGATGGCTTGCACATCTTTTTCTATAATGATGACATTTTTCAATGCTGTAATCCTTCCAGACTTTTATGATGTTGTCTCTGTCAGGGCTCTCTTCCATAGCATTAACCACCCTTTCTATAGAGTACCGTGTGTGTTGTTGTTCAGTCACCCAGTCGTGTCTGACTCTTTGCCACCCCATGGATTGCAGCCTGCTAGCCCTCTCTGTCCGTCACCATCTCCCAGAGTTTGCCCAAGTTCATGTTCATTGCATTGGTCATGACATCCAGCCATCTAATCCTCTGATTCCCTCTTTTCTTTCTCCCCTCAGTCAGGGATTTTTCTAATGAGTCAGGTGTTCGCATCAGGTGATCAAAATACTGGAGCTTCAGCTTCAGCATTAGTCCTTCCAATGAGTATTCAGGGTTGATTTATTTTAAGATTGATTGGTTTGATCTCTTTGCTGTCTAAGGGACTCTCCGGAGTCTTCTCCACCATCACAGTTCAAAGGCATCAATTCTTGGCGTTCTGCCTTCTTTATGGTCCAGCTCTCACAACTGTATGTGACCACTGGAAATAACATAGCCTTGACTATATGGACCTTTGTCAGCAGAATGATGTCTCTGCTTTCAAACACACTGTCTAGGTTTGTCATAGCTTTCCTGCTAAGAAGCAATTGTCTTCTGATTTCATGGCTGCAGTCACCAGCCACCCTGATTTTTCCCAAGAAGAGGAAATCTCTCACTACTTCCATTTTTCCCCCTTCTATTTGCCATGACGTAATGGGGCCTGATGCCGTGATTGTAGCTTTTTTAATATTTGGTTTTAAGCAGACTTTCCCACTCTCCTCCGTCACCCTCAGCAGGAGGTTCTTTAGTTCCTATTTGCTTTCTGCCATTAGAGTGGTATCATTTGCATATCTGAAGTTGATGTTTCTCCTGCCAGTCTTGATTCCAGCTTGTAACTCATCTAGCCTGGCATTTCTCATGGCGTGCTCAGCATATAGATTAAATAAACAGGGTGACAACAGACAGTCCTGTCATACTCCTTTCTCAGTTGTGAGCCACTCAGTTCATACAGGGTTCCACATACAGATTTCCCAGGAAACAGGTAAGATGGTCTGGTATTCCCATCTCTTTAAGAGCTTTCACATTTTGTTATGATCCATACGGTCAAAAACTTCAGTGTAGTTGATGAAACTAGATGTTTTTCTGGAATTACTGTGCTTTCTCTATGATCCAGCAAATGCTGGCAATTTGATCTCTGGTTCCTCTGCCTTTTCTAAACCCAGCTTGAGTATCTGGAAGTTCTTGGTTCATGTTAATGCTGAAGCCTAGAATGCAAGATTTTCAGCATGACCTTACTAGCATGGGAGATGAGTGCAAGTGTCTGATGGTTAGAACATTCTTTANAAGGACTGATGTTGAAGCTGAAACTCCAATCCTTTGGTCACCTGATGTGAAGAACTGACTACCTAGAAAAGACCCTGATCCTGGGAAAGATTGAAGGTAGGAGGAAAAGGGGATGACAGAGAATGAGATGGTTTGATGGCATCACCTACTCAATGGACATGAGTTTGAATAAATTCCAGGAGTTGGTGATGGACAGGGAGGCCTGGTGTCCTACAGTCTATGGAGTCACAAAGAGTTGGACACAACTGAGAGACTGAACTGAACTGAGTATTAAACATATGGGGTTCTGGGTGGCCAGGGGTGGCTTGTTCAATGACAGGAGAACTTTAAAAGGCAGTCACTTACTGGCAAGATATTTTCTGACTTTAAGGACAAAGCATCTGTGGACCCAGTCCAGAAAACGTATTCTTGTTTAGGCCTTCTTGTTAGGCCTTCTTGTTCGTTGTACAACCAAGGGACTTTCAGCTCAGGGGTTAGCAGCTTTATAGAAAAGGGCAGAACTGATCATAAATCCAGCTTTATTTGCACAGAACAATAGAGTTAATCTATTTCTTCCTGCCTTAAACCCTATATGCTTGCTTCTCTTCCTTATGAATAAATGTCATTTAGGTATTTTTTCCAGAATGAGGCATTTTGGTCTGCATTAAAAACCTGTTCAGGCAGATATCCTTTCTCCTCAGTGATTTTGATTTTTTAAAAATTGAATTATAGTTGATTTACAACGTTGTGCTTATTTCTTATGTACAAAAAAGTGACTTAAAATGATTTAAAAGTGATTTAAAGATATATATATGTTTTAAAAAATATTCTTTTCCTTTATGGTTTATCCTAGGAGATTGGATATATTAGTAGTTTCCTGTGCTATATAATAGAATGCTGTTTATGCATTCTAAATGCAGTAGTTTCTATCTAGCAACCCCAGACTCCCAGTCCATCTCTCACCTTCCCTCCTCCTCCATAGCAAGAAGTCTGTTCTCTCTGTGAGTCTGTTTCTGTTTTGTAGATAGGTTCATTTGTACCATATCTTAGTCGTCAGTGATTTTCTTAAAGGCATCTGGGAACTTACCTGCTGCCTCTCAGTTGTCAGAAGTTGCTTTTCCTGTTATCTTTGCATTTTTTAAAGTCAAACCTCTTTTTAAAATTATCACACCATTGTTTGCTGGCATTAAACTCTCCAGCTTTAGATCCTTCGCCTTCCTTTTGCTTTAAGTAGTCATACAGTGACTTCACTTTTTCTCTAATCATGTTAGCGTCTATAGGTATGGCTTTCTTAGAGCAATGCTGCACCCATCTAAAAGCTGCCTTTTCAGTATAAGATAAAAAAGATATATCACTAAAAGTGCAAATTTTTCACACCTGCTCTTGTAGCTGCGGCCATGGCATCACTGATTTCTTTTTCTTTTATAATGGTCCCTACACTAGATTCATTTATCTTGAAATGGCAGGCAGTCACAGCTATAGACCTGAAGCTATGATACCTATCAAGCAGTTCAACTTTTTCTTGTTATGTCATGATTTTTCTTTGTTTCTAGGGAGCACTTCCAACATCAGTAGTGATACTTTATATGGGTCCTGTGGTGTTACTTAGGGTTTACAGTATTGCACTAAACAGTGAAAAGAGTGAGAACTGAGAGAGAGAGAGAGAGAGAGAGAGAGAGATTGATCAGTCACTTTTGCTGCAATATGAAACTTACTGGAAAGATGAATTGCTCATGTGGAGATGACTAGCATCATGCCCATTTTAAGCAGATACTTGTAACATCTGAGGTCACTTGAGCAATGCAACAGGAGGTGCATACAAAATTATTACAGTCAAACACTATGATTACAGTTAATCTTATGGAGTTATAACATTGCATCTTTATGTTTACATTTCTTTGGAATGTGAGGCCGTGTACAGTCTGTATGTGCATAAGTTTTGATAAGTCTTAATTTTTAATAATAGATTTATGTATATTTTATAGTGGTAAATGATAAAATGGACTAGAAACTACATCTGTTTTATGCATTCTTGACATACCTAACTTAAAATTTTTTAAAAAATATTTCTAGGCTATGCAGTTTGTAAGATTTTTCAAATTGTCACAAATCTCCAAAAAATTATGCAAAGTATTTATTGGAAAAAACTATGTAGAAGTGGACCCATGCAGTTCAAACACATACCCATGTTGTTCCAGAGCCAACTGTATATATAATATATACATACATGCATCTGCCTGTTATATCCCATATTTTTTTAATCTATTTATCCACTGATGGACATTAAGGTTATTTCCATGTCTTGGCTGTTATATTAAGACTATTGATTTTTAAGACCATCAGGAGTTGGAGGAAGGGAGTGTGGAATTAGGGCAAGTTTAAATGCCACAAAACTTGCTGTTCTGACTAAGATTCAGATGATTTTTTAAAATATTTATTTATTTATTTATTTTTTAATTTTTATTTTAATTTTTTTTTTCATCTCAGGTGTACATGAGTTCCCAATCTTGAATCCCCCCCCACCCACCTCCCACTCCACATCAACTCTCTGGATCATCCCCGTGCACCAGTCCCAAGCACAGATGATTTTATATAGGTAAAATGCTTCTTAGATAAATTGTAAGCCTTTGGTTAATTTCTAGTTATAAAAAAGTTTGATCTTGATAGATCAAGATAGAGTGTTAGCTCAGTAGTTGTGGCGCATGAGCTTAGTTGCTCCGCAGCATGTGGAATCTTCCTAGACTAGGGATTGAACCTATGTCTCCTGCACTGGCAGGTAGGTTCTTATGCACTGTACCACCAGAGAAGTCCTTGCCAGTGTTCTTGTAGCTGTAATAGAGGAAAGAATTTTGTGGTCCTTACTCTGCCTTTCTGGAGCTATTTATGTTCTCTGAAGATATTCTGGAAGTTTTCTTCTTCTGAGGAATACTGTGTATATTCCTCTCAGGGAATGTTTTTTGTCCTCCCTGTTTGATTTAGAACTCATCTTTTATGTTGGGGAATTTTTAAAATATCATGTTTTCTTGTGTTTAAGAGTGAGAGACTGAAAAACTTATTGGAAGCTTTTCAGTATTAGCTCCTTCAACCATGATCTTTGCTGTAGGATTATCTGGTGGATTTTTGAAACATATAAAACCCTTCTACCTTTCCTAACTAACAAAGATGAAGGAAGCAGAAAACTAGATTGAGTCATTGTCAAAATCCCAGGCTTATATTGCTCCATGAATGAATAGAAAGAAACATTTAGGGAGCAAATAATTTCAGTCTTCTTTAAACTCTACCAGAGAATAAGAAAGATAAGTATGTTATTTTGATAACATACCAAACTAATAATCCTGACACTAAACTGACAAGGATACAAGAAAAGATAATTATAGTTAATCTCACTCATGGATATAGGTGCAAAAATATTATATAAAATTATCCAACTGAATATAGCAAAATAGAAAAAAAGATATAATATAAAAAGCCTTTATATAAGAAATGCCAAGTGGATCTAACATTAGGGAACTAATCAAGGTAATTTTAACTAATGTAATCTGTTAGCTTAATTCTGTAATATAATTTTCCTATATAACTATGTGAGTTGAATGTGAATAGAATTCCTAAAACTACACTATACTGAGGAAAACATTTTTTTTCAGAAAAAACTGTGTAGGTATGTTTATATCTACTTCCAATAATGTATAGTAATTATCACATAATATTAGTGATGACAACTTCTGCATTAAAACTGTGATTTTTAGGTCAGAATTTCATTTACTTCTTGAAAGACTTATTTGAAAACTGTCTGTTAAGCGATATTTAGTCAAAAGATGC
Organism: Neotragus moschatus; assembly: GCA_006410615.1. NCBI lineage: Eukaryota > Metazoa > Chordata > Mammalia > Artiodactyla > Bovidae > Neotragus > Neotragus moschatus. The sequence goes on along the minus strand of SJYA01001305.1, from coordinate 2,282,362 downwards.
TTACTCCTAGGAAGAAAAGTTATGACCAACCTAGATAGCATATTCAAAAGCAGAGATATTACTTTGCTGACTAAGGTCCGTCTAGTCAAGGCTATGGTTTTTCCAGTAGTCATGTATGGATGCAAGAGTTGGAATGTGAAGAAGGCTGAGGGCCAAAGAATCGATGCTTTTGAACTGTGGTGTTGGAGAAGACTCTTGAGAGTCCCTTGGACTGCAAGGAGATCCAATCAGTCCATTCTGAAGGAGATCGGCCCTGGGATTTCTTTGGAAGGAATGATGCTAAAGCTGAAGCTCCAGTCCTTTGGCCACCTCATGTGAAGAGTTGACTCANAGGAAGAAAAGTTATGACCAACCTAGATAGCATATTCAAAAGCAGAGATATTACTTTGCTGACTAAGGTCCGTCTAGTCAAGGCTATGGTTTTTCCAGTAGTCATGTATGGATGCAAGAGTTGGAATGTGAAGAAGGCTGAGCGCCGAAGAATCGATGCTTTTGAACTGTGGTGTTGGAGAAGACTCTTGAGAGTCCCTTGGACTGCAAGGAGATCCAATCAGTCCATTCTGAAGGAGATCGGCCCTGGGATTTCTTTGGAAGGAATGATGCTAAAGCTGAAGCTCCAGTCCTTTGGCCACCTCATGTGAAGAGTTGACTCACTGGAAAAGACTCTGATGCTGGGAGGGATTGGGGCAGGAGGAGAAGGGGACGCCCGAGGATGAGATGGCTGGATAGCATCATTGACTCGATAGGCGTGAGTCTGGGTGAACTCCGGGAGTTGGTGATGGACAGGGAGGCCTGGTGTGTTGCGATTCATGGGGTCACAAAGAGTCGGACATGACTGAGCGACTGAACTGAACTGATCATAAAGTAAAGTCCTAACTGATCAGCAGTTCATTTTCCAGTTCTTTTTTTATAGGATTAAATTCAAACTCACATGGAATGATGGGAATCCATTAGTGTAGTATTTGGAATGATTGTTTTCTTTGTATAATATTTATCAATAGAATGGGAATTACAAGTCATCTGATAAATAAATCCTGTGAGACTTACTGAGTATTTTAACAGCTTTTACTTGATTTAACAGTGCTTGAAATAACTGCCATCCACTATGAGATAAATTTTCCTGGTTATGGACTTTTTTAAAATTTCAAGTTACTTGTATTACTTTGTAATTAGCTTTGTGAATTGCTCTTTATTCTTTTTAATGTATACACAGTAGTCTAAGTAGATGGTTGAAAGTTGGAGATTATGTATCTATAAATGAAGAAGGCCTGTAATTTAACAGTGGATTTGAATTAATACTATTGATTGCTTAAACGAGAAGGTCCTATCATATAGAATAATAATGGTGTCTCATACTTGTGTATGATTAACGGTCTTAAACATGCTTTCACATATGAAGGTACTCTTATGATGTAATCAGATTATATAACGCTATTCATCATACCATTTGTTTTTGAATCCGAAGAGTCATGATAAAAACTGTGAGTGGTTCTGTTGGTTGTAGACAGTGTTGGCACACTCTTGCTGTGGTACCCAGCTTTGTTCTTATCTATGATGACTTAAAAGATTGAAAATGTATAAGTAGATGAACTTTTGTATATTAAGGAATTTCCATTAACTGAAGAAAATAATTCTTAAGAGTTCATATGACTGTGAATTATAAATTATAAATGAGGTAATGTGAAGAGAAGGAATTTAAATTTTATTCTTCACTCTTTGATTGTGGATTATGCTGCTGGGTCCTTTCCAAACTTAGAATCTTTTATAGAGAATTATATTTGGTAGAGAATTATATTTGGTGCTTGCAACATTCTCACTCAGACTCTGATGGCAACTTTTGAGTGGCTAGGAATACGTGGAAACATGTATATTTGTGTGTGATACATGTATGTATGTTCCCAATAAGATGATGCTGGTGAGGGAAAAATGGTAAACAGGACTTTGTCAAAGACCTTAAGTGAGAATGATGAATCTAGATTACTTACTGTGGAAATATTTTTGATATGTGTGTAAACTTTATATTTGAACTTCTATAAAATTAAACTGATTTCTGAGTTTAGTTGGAAAAGAATATTGAGAGATTTAAATAGAACTACTTGATGCTATTTTCTTTCAGTAGTATAGCAAAGATTTAAAATCTTGAAAACTGAAGCGAAAATGAAATACAGCCATCTAGTGGCTACAACTTTAAAAGCTCTAAGCATAGAAAGTATGAATCACAAAGAGCTCTCAAGGGTCATTATTAGATATTCAAGCTAATCATTCCTTATCACACAAAGGAGAAGTATACATTTGTTTTACTAAATACTTAAATACAATTTTAATGAGAAGGGAAAACCTAGTATATGACAGTTAACTTTATGTAAATATTCTCAGAGGTCAGTTGAACTAGCAAACATTATAGTAAGCTATATATATTTTCAGTTGTAACGTGTATTAATTATAAAACTCCAGTAGTGCTTTTAAAATACATGTATATTCTGAAACATCACTGAATAATATCTAGACCTCTCTTGCTTATATAAATGAACCTGTTATGATGGTTGAAGTACAGGTTTAGTTGCTCATTAAATTTTAGTCATTGTTGGCTTATAAACTTTAACGATGCAGAAATGAACTATTTTCTAGGAGCAAGATAATGCTGTACAAAATATGCACAAGAAAGTAGAAAAATTAGAAGCTGAACACACGGAGTGCTCTGACCTTTTACGGCGACAAACAAGTGAACTTGAATTTAGTACTCAACGAGAGGAACGTCTTAGAAAAGAGTTTGAGGTATATGTTTTCATTTTTTTATAGAATATATATGTTGTCCAGTAGGTAATTTAAGGTCAGAGAAAGTTTTTCTCTGCAATAAAACAATATTTTGACATTTATTTATATTGAATATTGGCTTCCTTAAAAACTTTTGTATCTGAGTACATTTTATTTTGCTCCTAATTAAAAAATACTCATTTAAAACAATTAATTGTCCTTAAAAATTTGGAAAGTTTGAAGGTAACTGTTAACATTACAGGGTTGGGAAAGCACGCAGGAAAATATTTTGTATACCTAATATTAAATTCTAATTTTCAGTGTTTGAATCCTGTGCAGCTGCTTAGTTTTGTGAAATGCTTTTCAAGTTAGACTTTAGATGGGAGAGAAGCATTAATTTAAGAATAAAAAAGCGTGATTTTTATGGGTAAATGATACTGGTAACCCCTTTAATCTTGAGAGATATCTAACTTATTTGTTAATTTTAAAAAAAGATTTTCTTTTTCTTTGTGGGAAATTATTTCAAAAATAAAGCATTCTTAAACATAATTTATAATTCTTATAAGGTAAATCAACATTTATAAGGAATATTTAATGATAAAATGGTGAAGGTGCTCTTGTTAAACTCCTTTCTGTCATTTAACATTGTGCCAAGAATTTTAGCCAAAAATATATAAAAGTAAGAACAATGATAAGAATTATAATTTTTGGAAAGAAAGAGCTATGATTCTTATTATTTTTAGATAATATGGTAATGACCTTAAATGATCAAGAAATCAACTTTGAAATTTTTGACATCAGTAAGAACATTCAATAAGAAGGTCAAGAAGAAAATAATATATAATAATTATGTTTACATCTTATATACCAGCAATAATCAGAGAATAAGATACTAAAAATGTTTTTGTTACCACAGTGACAAAATAGAAATACAGCTAACAATAAGTACTAAAAATTATGAATTGTAACTGAGTGTCAAGAGAAAATGGTGAGACATTTTGGAAACACTTAACAGTGTACAGATATGAATCCTCCCTAAATTATATTATGGGTTAAAGCAGTTCCAATAAAAAAATTCGGTGGAGGGCTTCCCTTTTGGCTTAGTGGTAAAAAATCTGCCTACCAATGCAGGAGACACAGGAATAGAAGGTATAAAGGCCACGAGATGTGAATGTGCTTGAAGACAATGAGAAAAAGCAAGTAGGCCATTGTGGTTGAAATGTATTGAACAAGAGAGGAGATTAGTAGCGTATATTGAATGGCAGGTGGATGTTACAGAGTCTTGAAGGTCTTTTGGAATTTTGTAAGAACTTTGGCTTTCTTTCTGAGATATTAAAGACATTGGGCGGTTTTGAGGAGAGGAGTGACATGTCTCCTCTGATTTGTCTGTATACTCTTTGGAAGACAGAGTGTAAGAGGCCACTTAGGAAACTATTAAAATAATTAGAGATTGTGGTGTTTTAGACCAAAGTAGAGGGAGAAGCCAATGGCAACCCACTCCACTACTCTTGCCTGGAGAATCCCATGGATGGAAGAGCCTGGTAGGCTGCAGTCCATGGGGTCGCGAAGAGTCGGACATGACTGAGCAACTTCACTTTTACTTTTCACTTTGATGCATTAGAGAAGGAAATGGCAACCCACTCCAGTGTTCTTGCCTGGAGAATCCCAGGGACAGAGGAGCCTGGTGGGCACAGAGTTGGACACGACTGAAGTGACTTAGCAGCAGCAGCAGCAGTGGTAGAGGAGGTGGTCAGATATTGTATGTGTTTTTAGAAGACAGAACCAGTAGGGTTTGCAGACTCACTGGACCTGGCTTGTGAGAGAAAAAGAAAGGGAATAAAGGATAATGCCAAAGATTTTGGCTTGAGCCTTTGGGAAATGATGCTGCTATTTACTCAGTGTGGGCAAGAACGCAAGTGGAGTATATTTGAGAAAGGTGAGGACTTTGGTTTTAGATAACGTGAAAATTGGCATGCCCATTAGGCATCCATTTGGAGATGCTGAATAGCACTCACATACAAGTATTGGTCTTGAGGAAGCCTTACTGTAGAGCGAGGAGATGTGATGAATCTTTCGTTGCCAACTGGGGAAATATTACAGTCTGTAGGTGTTTTCTCTTTGTTTCTTGAGTTCTACAAGGAGTGATCTGCCAGTTTCCTCTTTGGTGGTTATTAAATGGAAGAAGGACATGGAGGAAAAATCTGTGTATCATTCTCTTCAGTGTACAGAATTTCCCCTGGTTTCACTCTTGTGTACCAGCTCTCCTACTCCTGATCTGCCCACCTCGTGTCTCTCCATGCCCAACCTGGGTTCAGACTGACAGTTTCCAGGTAATAAACGTCCAGTTTGTGAGTTTGTGTAGTGTTTAGAGAGGTGTAGTTGTAGGGCTAGTTAAGGAAGGGAGGTGGATGCCTAGAGGTCAAATTTTTCATACTGATAATATTAAAAACTTTATTGAGATAATTTTCATGCTACAAATTCACCCATTTATAGTGTACAATTCAGTGGGCTTTAGTATATTCACAGAGCTGTACAACTACCACAACAATTTATTTGAGTGTGTTTTCATCACGTCAGTAAGAAACTCCACACCCAAGAGCTAGCATTCTCTTCCCTATCCTCTCATCCTAAAAAGACGTTAATCTACTTCTGTTTCTATGTATTTGTCTGTTCTCATTCTCCTCTTCTCCCAGCTTCTCATCCTAAAAAGACATTAATCTACCTCTGGTTCTATAGCCTGTTCTGGACATTTCATATTAACAGAATCATGTGATATGTGGTCTTCTGTAAGTGTTTTCAGTTAGCATGATGTTGTTAGGATTCATCCATGTTGTATTGCGTATCAGCACTTCATTCCTCTCTATTATGATATGGATATAAGATCACATTTTGTGTATCCTTTCATCAGGAGATAGACACGCACGTTGCTTTCACTTTTTGACTATTATGGATAATGCCTCTATGGACATTTGTGTACAGTGTTTTGTGTGGACGTGTCTTTGGTTTCACCTTGGAGTGGAACTGCTGGGTGACACGATAGCACTATTTTTAACTTTTTAGGAAGCTGTCAGACTGTTTTACACGGTGATAGTCCTGTTTTTCATTTCCACCAGCGATGTATGAGGGTTCCAGTGTCTTCAGTTGCTCACCAACACTTGCTATTATCATTATTTCCAACTGTAGCCACTTTAGCGGATGTATAATGGTATCTTGTGGTTTTGCTTTGGATTTCTTTGCTCACTGATGATGTTGAATATCATTTCATGTGTTTATTGGTCATTTGTATATCATTGGGGAAATATCTATTCAGGTCCATTATACATAACAAAAAAAATTTTAGGACTGGCACCAACTTCCAGCCGGTGGTCGACGCCCCCCTCTTGCACTCGCAGGTAAGCCCCGCATTTTTCAGTCCAGACAGCAGAGCTCTTTTGTGCCCTGGGGCAGTGACAGGGAAACTGAAGAAAAAGAATGGCCAGCTGCAGCAGAGTTGCAGTGGGAGCATTATCTGGGCGCTGAGGTGCCGTCTCGCCCACAAAACAAACTTTTTCACCCCTTCCTCGCGGAGGAGTGCTGACTCTCGGTGTGCTAAAGCTGAGGATCAGACCTATTATACATTTTAATGAGTTAAAGATAAATTATTCATATTCTTACCACATGTGGCCTTATTTTATATAAGGCTAATGAAAAAAAATAGAAAGAGATTATATTTTAAGTAATATTTTTAGCTTGTTTTTTTGTGCTGAAAATCTTTTTTGAGGCAGAAGACTCAGAAAGTATAATCATATTTTATAAAATCATTTTTAATATGTGTTTGTAGATAGCCTATTAGAAAAGAGTTAGAACAGGGTTAAAGTTCTAAATATACTTAGAATTAAAAAAATCATTTGGAAGTCACTTTAGGATGGTATAAAAGTGTGTGATCATCACTAAAAACATTTTAATTGGTTCTAGATATGAAGAAGTGCTAGGTAACAGTGATTTTTATGAGTAAGATTCTTGATAAGTCAGTTTTGACTCAGTTGAGGAAATGTCTAATGCCTAACCTTTAGGATTTGTTTTTGGATAACTCAGAATTGATCTTTTTTCTTCTAAAATGCTTACCTGCCCCAATGTCTCATTTTTAAACTGATTAATGTTGTAAATATAAAACTGTTTTAGGCTTGTTTTACACTGAGGTTTTTCTTAGCTACTCTGTGGACACTTTTGATAATCCCAGGTCTCTGCTTTAGGAGAATTTGAAGCTTTGAAGGTGTACAAAGAGTCTATTTTTATTCTATTTTTAAGAATTTTCTAAATGGACTTTGCCAACAAAGGTCCATATAGTCAAAGCTATGGTTTTTCCAGTAGTCATTTATGGATGAGAGAGTCAGACCATAAAGAAGGCTGAGTGCTGAAGATTGACACTTTTGAACTATAGGGCTGGAGAAGATGCTTGAGAGTCCCTTGGACCACAAGGAGATCCAACCAGTCAGTCCTAAAGGAAATCAACCCTGAATATTCTTTGGAAGGACTGATGCTCAAGCTGAAGCTCCAGAACTTTAGACAAATGATTCAAAGAGCCAGCTTATTGGAAAAGACCCTGATGCCAGGAAAAATTGAGGGCAGGAAGAGAAAGGGGTGACAGAGGGTGAGATGGTTGAATGGCATCATTGACTCAATGGACATTTTGAGCAATCTCTGGGAGATAGTGAAGGACAAGGAAGCCTGGCATGCTGCAGTCTGTGGGCTCACAAGGAGTCAGATATGACTGAGTGACTGAACAACAGCAACAAGATGAACAAGTAAAGTCCTTTTACTTATCTATAATTCTTCATGTTTAGATACCTTATAGATTTTTGCTTTATATTTAAGTGAATGTATTTTATATTGGCTGTTTGACAAGATGATGATACAATTACAGAGAAGTTAAATTTCTAGAGAGCAGTTTATGCTAGTTTTACATTCTGTTACAACTGTGTGAGTGAGCACACGTGCATGGAGTCGTTAAGAACTAGTAATTCTAGGTACGACACAGAAATCACATTGCTAACATCCACTGGATCATCGAAAAAATGAGAGAGTTCCAGAAAAACATCTACTTTTGCTTTATTGACTACGCCAAAGCCTTNTAGAGAGCAGTTTATGCTAGTTTTACATTCTGTTACAACTGTGTGAGTGAGCACACGTGCATGGAGTCGTTAAGAACTAGTAATTCTAGGTACGACACAGAGATCACATTGCTAACATCCACTGGATCATTGAAAAAATGAGAGAGTTCCAGAAAAACATCTACTTTTGCTTTATTGACTACGCCAAAGCCTTTGATTGTGTGGATCAAAATAAACTGTGGAAAATTCTTCAAGAAATGGGAATCAGACCACTTGACCTACCTCCTGAGAAATCTGTATGCAGNTTTGGCATAGTCAATAAAGCAGAAGTAGATGTTTTTCTGGAACTCTCTTCCTTTTTCCATGACCCAGTAGATGTTGACAATTTGATCTCTGGTTCCTCTGCCTTTTCTAAAACCAGCTTGAACATCTGGAAGTTCACGGTTCATGTATTGTTGAAGCCTGGCTTGGAGAGTTTTGAGCATTAATTTGCTAGCATGTGAGATGAGTCCAGTTGTGAGGTAGTTTGAATATTCTTTGGCATTGCCTTTCTTTTGGATTGGAATGAAAATGGACCTTTTCCATTATTGTGATTAATGAGTTATAAATCATAAAACAAAACAAAATTGGGTACAATGAATAGTAGAATTTACTGGAGTAAAAATGTCTTGGCAGTATATTGAAGTCATAAAGGATATGACAAGCAGCTAATAATAAATGATTAAATATGTGATCATTTTTTGTCACATAAAGAACTTTGATGTTCATAGTATTAGGGAATAGACAGTGTATAGTACAATCTTTGTATTACAAGCAAACTTCTATATAGTTAAATTTGCTGGTGGCGTATATGAATTTGTGTTGGATTTTGTACTTTGTTCTGAATTCTGTTATTCTTTCTGCTCTTGCTTTGCTGATTATATTAGGATGGGAGACTAATGGGAGTCAGATTATGATTGTTAAGTTAGTTCTCTAGGTGATGCTGGAGAAAAATATTTGTGAACAGCAAGTTGATGTTCCTCTAGCACCCTCTGCTGGATATAAGAATTAATTCACCAGACTAGAAGATTTTTTAAAAAAATATTTGTTAGAAGGGAATGGCTACCCACCCTAGTATTCTTGCCTGGAGAATTCAGTGGATAGAGGAGGCTAGCAGGGTACACAGTCCATGGACTCGCAAAGAGTGAGACATGACTGAGCGACTCATTTTAATTATGTCTGTCAACAAAATGCACTCTTAGCAGAAATTTGATTAAAGATATGAAGATTTTTTTGCTATCTTTACTGTTTCAGTAATAATAAACAGTTTATAAATTTTTCTTCTACGTGTTTCATTTACAATAGGAAAGTATTAAATGTGATCTCTGGTTTATTATTTCAACCTGTTTGATTTTGGTTTAGGCAGAAAAAAAATCTTATTGACTTCTGGAGATGTGTGTATGTGTTGGTCACTCAGTTGTGTCTGACTCTTTGTGACCCCATAGACTGTAGCTTGCCAGGCTCTGCTGTCCCTGGGATTCTCCAGACAAGAATACTGGAGTGGGTTGCCATTGCCTTCTCCAACTGACTTTTGGAGTAAAATCAGGTAAATTAATATGACAATAGTACATGAAAAATGAAGACTTGTTGACTCTTATCATGGAAATACTGAATAGTCTGTATTTTAATAAAATATAACACTTGATAAAATTATGTGGATGCCTTTTGAATATGAAAGAATATTTTCATATTATTAGACTGGTTTCTTCTATTTGCCCTCTGGTAGCTTTTTGCCTGGAGAAGGCAATGGCACCCCACTCCAGTGTTCTTGCTTGGAAAATCCCATGGACGAAGGAGCCTGGTAGGCTGCAGTCCACGGGGTCGCTAAGAGTTGGGCGTGACTGAACAACTTTCTNATTAGACTGGTTTCTTCTATTTGCCCTCTGGTAGCTTTTTGCCTGGAGAAGGCAATGGCACCCCACTCCAGTGTTCTTGCTTGGAAAATCCCATGGACGAAGGAGCCTGGTAGGCTGCAGTCCACGGGGTCGCTAAGAGTTGGGCGTGACTGAACAACTTTCTTTTCACTTTTCACTTTCATGCATTGGAGAAGGAAATGGTAACCCACTCCAATGTTCTTGCCTGGAGAATTCCAGGGACGGGGGAGCCTGGTGGGCTGCTGTCTATGGGGTCGCACAGAGTCGGACACAACTGAAGCAACTTAGCAGCAGCAGCAGCAGCTTTTTGCCTGTTGTGACCTTTATTCTCAATGTCTATGGATTATTTCCTTGACACTGGTTAGACTTCTTCTGGCTTGCAGAACCTAACACAACTATTTTGAATATTGATAAAGTTGGCTTTAGTTCTTCAAGGACAGGAACTTCATCTTGTGGCATTACATTAAAAGAAAATTTTTTTGTTACNATTCTCAATGTCTATGGATTATTTCCTTGACACTGGTTAGACTTCTTCTGGCTTGCAGAACCTAACACAACTATTTTGAATATTGATAAAGTTGGCTTTAGTTCTTCAAGGACAGGAACTTCATCTTGTGGCATTATATTAAAAGAAAAATTTTTTGTTACTAGTGTTGGCCCAACCTAGGGTAATACTGATTTTAGTCCGTCTAGCCATAAGAATCTTTCTGTTCTGGTTTATACCATGCTATATACGAACAAGCAGTGGAGATCCCTTGTTCTAAGGATTCAAAGTCAGCATTGAGAGGAACTCTTTAAAAGAAATCAGGAAGCTGGACATAGACGGCTGTCACTTCTTTGAAATGTCACTAGTTCTTGCACTTAAGGATTCTTTTTATTTTTTTTTATTGAAATATAATTTATGTGTCATTGACTACACCTTTTTAAAGTATGCAACTCAGGGTTATGAAACCATTACTGCTGTCCGGCTGCAGAATATCCTTATCACTCCAATACAAAACTTTATGCCGGTTAGCAGTCAGTGCTCATTCCTCCCTTCCCATGTCTCCAGCTACTAGAAACAACTTTTGTCTCTATGGATTTCCTGGTTTGCCTATTCTGGCCATTTCATATAAATGATGTTATTTAATATGTAGTTTTTTGTGTCTGGTATCTTTCACTTAATGTACGTTTTCAAGGTTAATCTCTATTGTTGCATGTGTTGGTGCGTAGTTCCTTTTTAATGTCCAAATGATATTCCATTGTGTCGATATACCATGTTTTGTTTATCCACTCATCAGTTGATGGGGACCTGGTTTTTTTTTTCATCTTTTGTGTTTAGATTCTGAGCTGTAGCAGACATTATGGGAATATGCTTTGCTCAAAGGAAAGTATAGTCATTTATTCTCCACAGACTGCTTGATTAGTTTTTAGATTATCCTATTTATGTATGTCCTTTCTGGTTGTGATATATTACCAGCTCTGTCTATGTGCAGAAAAAGAAAAGACAGGAGAAAAGAGGAAAAATCAAGTTAATCAAGCCGAGCATTTAAAAAACCTTTAGCTAAGGCTAAATGATAGAGTAAGTACAATGAATACAGACCTTTCTAGCCCAAATTTTATCTAAGAAAGGAAATTAAATTAGCAGTGTCTTTCTGTCACTGATGAACTGTCTGTATTTGACAGAATCCGAAGTGTGGCTCTGCTTTACTATATCCTGAGACATGTGCAGCATGGTGGTCCCATAGCCTAGTCGCCCAGCCCTAACTAATAAATTAGACTTTGTCACAATGAAAGCTTCTGTGTGAAAGACTCTGACGTTAAGGAATAAAAAGAAAAGCTGTAGACAGTATTTGGCAGTAAATATTTGCAAATCACATATCCAACAAATGACTTGTATCCAGATTATGTAATAAATTCTCAAAATTCAATAATAAGAGAAAAAAATCCAATTAAAAAATGAGGAAAAGATTTAAGCAGAAACTTCAACAGAGAAGATGTACAGATGGTAAGTAAACATATAGAAAGATGCTCAGTGTCATTAGTTATTAGGAAAATGAAAATTGAAACTAAAATGAGATACCATTATGTTCCTATTTGAATGTCTAACCCTGGCCCCCGGGACTCAAAAGATGACCATGCCACCGTGGCCAAGTGTTGGTGAGACTGGGAACAATTTGCGGAACCGTTTGGCAGTTTCATAAAACGTTAATGCGCACCTACCATCTGACCCAGTCATTCTGTCCCTCACTGTGGACCCCAGAGAAACAAAAGATAAAGATTTATACACAGATGTTCACAGCAGGTCGGTTTGTATCGCCCAAGCTGGAAGCAGTTCAAATGTCCGTCAGCTGGTGAACTGAGAAACCAGTTGTGATGTATCAACACAGTGGAACACTTTAACAACACAAGGTGAACTGTTAATATGTGCAGCCACATGCATGAAGAGAATGATTTTGTGAGGAGAAAGAAGCCAGACAGTAAAGAGTGTACACTCTATGATTCAATTTGTATTGAATTCTGGAAAACAGGAAATGATCTGTAGTGACTAAAAGTGGATCATTGGTCACTTGAGGATGTGGATGAGTTGGCAAGGGCGTGGATGAAGAGATTACCAAGGGACACAAGGAATCTTTTAGGGGCGATGGGAGTATTTTTCTGTTTTGATTATGACAATGATTTTGTGGATATATAAATAAATAAATATACACACACAAAACGTACCAAGTTCTACACTTTCATTATGTATAATTTATTATATGTAAAGTATTACTTAGTGAAGAAAAAGAAGACAAGCTCTGGAGCATTTTTCCTGAGCATGATTTCTACAGTATGACTTTTACACTCTTGCAAATAAAAAAATGAGGCTATAGTAATCTAAAGTGTTAATTACAATGTAGTGGCCTCTATTCAATTTAAATACCAATGTTTATGAGTTTAAACTTTTGATGTTTTCAGGCAACTACTCTGAGAGTGAGGAAATTAGAAGAAAATATTGAAGCAGAAAGAGCAGCACATTTGGAATCGAAATTTAATTCTGAAATTATTCAGGTACAATGTAAACAACATTTTTGTGTGGGTCTTATTAAGCTAGGAAAAGCAGCATTATGTTCAGAGTGCTAAGGTGTGCATTTTGAATAGGTAACATATTGATGAGACCCATGTTTTTCTATTTACTATAAAGATATAGTTGATGATAGTCTTTGTTAGAGAGGAGCTGGCACTCTACACCCCACGCACCAAGTCTCACCCACAATGTGTGCTTGTGAAGCTTCATCTTTTGTATGGTGGCTTTTGTGCTGCACTGGCACAGTGGAGTAGTTGCAACAGAGACTCACAGTCTGCAAAGTCTAATATGTTTGCCATCTGGCCTGTTACAGGAAGATTTGCTCATAAGAATGTTCTTCCTATGAACAGTCATGGCATTATTTCTTTTTGAAACCATTTAAAAATATGCACTTTTATATTGAGAGCTGAAGGTATAAAGGTGAATGAGCTCCTTTTGGGACTTAAACATTCCATTACCAGAGATCCTATGTACCTCTATGCTGATATAAAGGTAGAAATATGAAATCCTGAAGTGCTATGGGAGCATAACGAAGAGAAGGAGTAAATCTGAGAGGAGAATTGAATGAAGGCATCTTAAGGAAAGTGTCCTTTTCCCTAGGGATTACAGAACGAGAAGGAACTTGGAAGATGAGTAAAGGCATTTTAGCTGCAGGTTGTCAACTACTGCTGTGGACCACGTTTTACCTGCAGCCTTTGTTGTAAATAGTTTTATGTAAAGTTGCATAAGTCGAAATTCTGGGGACTTTCCTGGATGTTTCTTTCCTTTTCAACGCAGGGTGTGCGGGTTCAGTCCTTGGTAGGGGACCTAAGATCCCACGTGCCTCATGTTCAAAAAACTAAAACATAAAATAGAAGCAGTATTGTAACAAATTCAATAAAGACTTTAAAATTAGTTCCACATAAAAATAAATCTTAAAAAAGTCCCAAGTTCCATCATTTAATTTGGATTTAAAAAACGAGTTGGGCTCTTCTCCTGTATTAACATTTAATTAATAGGATTTGCAGAGTTTTATCTTAGTATTTAAACAGGTCTTAATGTGGGATGCAACTAATTTCATAAGAATTTTATAATTTTTTTACTTTTATCTTTAATGAAGTGCCTTTTACTCGCAAAATTCTCAGGCCCATATATTTGAGTGCACCTGTATGTAAAGCAAATTTATATACGTTTTCTTTTTTTTTAGAAAAAAATGATTGAATTCCTCAAAATAGCATTAATAAGCAATAAGGCTGAAGTTAATTCATGTAAGAAATTGAATTCAAATTTAAGCTTTTCATAATAGTTGGATCAGTTCAGTTCAGTTCACTTTAGTCGCTCAGTCATGTCCGACTCTTTGCGACCCCATGAATCGCAGCACGTCAGACCTCCCTGTCCATCACCAACTCTTGGAGTTCACTCAGACTTAATAGTGGTATAACCTGTTATATATAGTTATTAGCTATAATAATGAAAATTGTTACATGTATATTTTCATTCATATAGTTAAAAATTAGTATTTGATACTCAGCTTAGTACTATAGCTTAGAAAAAACCGAAAATGTATATTTGAATCATATATCTATAAATATTCACATTCTATTGTTTTCCTCTATTTCTTTGCATTGATTGCTGAGGAAGACTTTCTTATCTCTCTTTGCTGTTCTTTGGAACTCTGCATTCAAATGGGTATATCTTTCTTTTTCTCCTTTGCTTTTTGCTTCTGTTTTTTTTACAGCTATTTGTAAGNGATCTGGAGTCTGGAAAGAGGTGGGATGGGGGGCCTGGAACTCCTTTGGCCCATTCAGAGGTGCCCCGGGCTTGTATCTCGCCCTTTGCTCTTTCATTGATTACACTGGTGCCTCGGATGCTGGGCTGGCTGCCTCCGCCCCCTGACCTCTCGTTCACCACGTTGGCGTCATGTTTGGATTTTTGCAGCAAATCTGCTCCTAGAGCAGCAACAAACAGCATGACTCAGGGAACTGAAGAGATGTAGCAGGTGAAGGGCATGAGGTGTGATCAAGGTCCAGGGAAGTGACGTCAGTCGTTACTACTAAGGACTTTGCATAGGTTGAGCTATGGAAATGAATGACAGGTCTCAGAAGTTAAGTCTGTCGTCGGAAAAGAAAATATCAGGCGATTCAGGCGATTAACTCGGCAGCCCTCGATTTTTCCCCTGATGCAAAAATTCACCGGAGGAGGGTACTCCTTTCCAGACATGAGTACAAAGTGCCACCTGAAGGGCTAGTGGAAGACTGGAGGTAACAGTGTCGCCTCCCTTTGGCTCTCCACTTTCCCTGCTAAGACAGAGGAATAAGGCCTTTCCAACCACTACTAACAAGTGATTATAAGGACCTGTAAGGGAAGAGCAGCAGAAACTGTAATATTAAAGAAGAGTGAAGATACAGAATGAGGGGCTGCTGCGCCCTAAAGTCCAGGAAGCTCTGAAAAGTGACAACAGTGGCCTGAGTCACTTGTCATCTTTCATCAAGGTCTCAGAATCTTTGATTAAAAAAAAAAAAAAAAACTCACAAATGAAAAGAAACAAGGAAAATGAATTGCATAACCCTACATTTTTTATTTTTAAGATTTTTTTTAATGTGGGCCATTTAAAAAATCTTCATTGAATTTGTTACAGCATTGCTTCTCTTTTATGTTTTCATTTTTTGTTCACAAGTCATGTGGGATCTAAGCTCCCCAACCAGGGATTGAACTTGCACCCCTGCATTGCAAGCTGGTCTTCAGCACTGGACCACCAGGGAAGTCCCTAACCTTTGTTTTTAATGCTAATCATTTCCCTCCGTGGCATTTTTCAATCCTTATTATGTATGAAAATCCAAGAATTCTTGTATCACATTATATTTTTGTAATGTTTAGTCCTTATTCTCAAATTGGTTACTTTAGCGGATTTGAGCTTTGACCCAAATATAGCTAAATCTATCAAAGGAATACTTTAAAATCAATGGAGAAGAGTGTTGTTTTCCCATCAAATATACTGGAAACAATCACAGCTAGTTTAAAAATGATTTTAACTTTTATTTTAAAAATACCTATTCACCGTAGCAGATTACATAACAAAGATACTCAGGAGATGAAATTTAATTAACCTTTATGCCTTAAGGCCTTTCTAAATGCAAATAATTTTTCACAGAGTAGCCACTCTGTCAACCCTTTACAGCTTGCTACATATACTTGTAGCTGCTGCTGCTACTGCTGCTGCTAAGTCGCTTCAGNCACCGTAGCAGATTACATAACAAAGATACTCAGGAGATGAAATTTAATTAACCTTTATGCCTTAAGGCCTTTCTAAATGCAAATAATTTTTCACAGAGTAGCCACTCTGTCAACCCTTTACAGCTTGCTACATATACTTGTAGCTGCTGCTGCTACTGCTGCTGCTAAGTCGCTTCAGTCGTGTCCAACTCTGTGCAATCCCACAGACGGCAGCCCACCAGGCTCCCCCGTCCCTGGGATTCTCCAGGCAAGAACACTGGAGTGGGTTGCCAGTTCCTTCTCCAATGCATGAAAGTGAAAAGTGAAAGTGGAGTTGCTCAGTGGTGTCAGACTCTTCACGACCCCCTGGACTGCCTACCAGTTTCCTCCATCCATGGGATTTTCAAGGCAAGAGTACTGGAGTGGGGTGCCATTGCCTTCGCCGATACTTGTAGCAGAACACTTAAAATATTATACAGAAGGTAATTTTGTAAGGGCTTCCCTGGTAGCTCCACAGTGAACAATCTGCCTGCAATGCAGGAGACCTCGGTTCCATCTCTTGGGGTGGGAAGATCTCCTGGAGAAGAAAACGGCAACCCACTCCAGTATTCTTGCCTGGAAAATGCCAGGGACAGAGGAGTCTTGCAGGCTGCAATCCATGGGGTCACAAAGAGTCAGACACGACTGAGCAACTAAACAAAAACAACTTTCAAAGTCAGTTGGTGGTTTTGTGGAAAACTAGACATACTCTCTCAGAATTTTCAACAGTTTATTGTGATCCACACAGTCAAAGGCATTGACATAGTCAATAAAGCAGAAATAGATGTTTTTCTNAGGTGGTGTCATCTGCATATCTGAGGTTATTGATATTTCTCCTGGCAATCTTGATTCCAGCCTGTGCTTCTTCCAGTCCAGTGTTTCTCATGATGTATTCTGCATATAAGTTAAATAAGCCAGGTGACAATATACAGCCTTGATGTACTCCTTTTCCTGTTTGGAATCAGTGTGTTGTTTCATGTCCAGTTCTAACTGTTGCTTCCTGACCTGCATACAGGTTTCTCAAGAGGCAGATCAGGTGGTCTTGTATTCCCGTCTCTTTCAGAATTTTCCACAGTTTATTGTGATCCACACAGTCAAAGGCTTTGACATAGTCAATAAAGCAGAAATAGATGTTTTTCTGGAACTCTCTTGCTTTTTCCATGATCCAACGGATGTTGGCAATTTGATCTCTGGTTCCTCTGCCTTTTCTAAAACCAGCTTTATCACATATACTGAAGATTTGAGTCCTGAAAATTAGATAAGAAGAATTTTAAGATACCCACTTACTTTTAAGCTCTAAGATTTTAATCTGTGTATTTTTAAAATTGGACCCCAGAGCAAATTTTTTCCTTGAGTTTGTTTGGCTATTGCTTGTGTTTTTTGGTGCTTGAAAAATTTTACTCAAGTTTTGTGTTCCAATAAGCAGAAAGTAACAGTTCTAAATACTAGTTATGTATTCCAACTAAGCTAACTGAACTAACAGTCCTCAGTGCTTTAACATAATGCCCCTTGTCTGTTCTTCATCCCTATATAACTGTGCTATAAGTTATTAATAATGAATAAAGAGAAAACAGTAAGTAGTAATTAAAGCCCATTGCTTATCAGTAGTTCCTTTGACTTCTCTTCCTCCATCCTGTCTTCTGTTTCATTGTAAATGTTATGACAGCCTCTTCCTTTCCATTTATCTGTGGTTTGAGAAGGAATAAGATGACATGAGGGATGATTAGGTAAGTTAATTTGATTTTCTACTTGTTCAGTTCAGTCACTCAGTGTGTCTGTCTCTTTGCGACCCCATGGCCTGCAACACAGCAGGCTTCCCTGTCCATCACCAGCTCCCGGAGCTTACTCAAACTCATGTCCATCGAGTTGGTGTTGCCATCCAACTATCTCATCCTCTGTCATCCCCTTCTCCTTCTGCCTTCAATCTTTCTCAGCATCAGGGTCTTTTCCAATGGGTTAGTTCTTCGCATCAGGTGACTGGAGTACTGGAGTACTGGAGTACTGGAGTTTCAGCTTCAGCATCAGTCCTTCCAGTGAATATTCAGGATTGATTTCCTTTAGGATGGACTGGTTGGATGTCCTTGCAGTGCAAGGGACTCTCAAGAGTCTTCTCCAACACCACAGTTCAAAATGTCAGTTCTTCGGCACTCAGGTTGCTTTATGGTCCAGCTCTCACATCCATACATGACTACTTGTATTCCTGATTCTTTTTCAGGAATCTTCTTTAAAATCTTTTAGAGTCACAAATTCTCAAGAATTAATTTTTCAAAGTAATTCTAAGTTTTGGATAATGTATTTCAAAGTGAGAATTGATATTTTAGGTCTTTAGGGTAAATAATACCTTTACAATAATATATTTACAAATAATACCTTTAATGTACAATTTTGAGAGCAGTGAGTGCTGGAGTAGAGATTGTTTTATCTGTTGGGTAGAACTGATTTAGCAATTGGTGATAAGAGGTTTTAGAGAAAATGCTGTCTGACCCTTGCAGGTGGCTATGGTTTTTATACTTCTGTTTCCTCCCAGGTAGGTCTAGGTGGGAATCTTATTAAAAGGCAGGAAGAAAAGACTGTGTTTTATTCAGAGTTTTAATTTTGGTCAAGTTTCGTAACAATGAGTATTCCTATGTGAAACTATTTTGGATGGAATATATATTTATACATATATAGGTAGAGTATACATATGTATCCTTGGAGGAGGGCATGGCAACCACTGTAGTATTCTTGCCTGGAGAATCTCATGGAGGGAGAAGCCTGGCAGGCTGTACAGTCCATGGGATTGCAAAGAGTCAGACACAGCTGAAGCGACGGAGCAAGCACACACACAGACATGTGTATTAGATGGAATATGTGTATATATTTTAGCATACTATTGTATATTGAATATATATATGTATATTGAATATATATTTGTATATTGAATATTGCATGTAATAATATAACAAATAAAATTATTATGTATTAAAGATACCTTTCAAAGAACTCAGCTAGGAATTTAAACAATAACAGGCTATATTAGCAAATATATAATGTATAATTTTAGATCGAGTATATATACTCTATATTTCCCTAATAAATTTTCTTAGTTGTAAATTTTTTTCCATTGAAAACTTCCAGTATGAAATGAAAATCTTTCAATAATCTTTTTAACTCTTTCAAATATCAGATTTTCATTAACTGTGGTAACTGATTGTTGGGCAATGGTAGGGAAAAGATACTTATAATTCTTAAATCTAGTGTAAGTTTAAATTCAGTTTAAAATAACACTAGTCAAAGATAAGATACTGATCAGACTTAAGCTAAATTTATTTAATTTTTTCCATTCAGTATTTAGGGACTTCAGTTTTCTAAATATATCAACCAAAAATATAATAGTATTTATATTATTGCTAATATTGGTGCTAATATTATTGTTTACATTCTTGCTGAAAAATAGCCTGAAGATGGCTGTTTGTTAAAACAGCTGCACAGTTGTCAAATTCTTATCTGAGTTCTGAAGGAAAAGAATGGGAATCCAGTAGCAAAGAAGGCTTTTTTTTTTTTAAAGAAGGAATCTTAACTACAAGTTTCCTTTTTCCTTTCCTTTCTTGCCAAAATTCTCCATCTGTCAAGTCCTGACTCTTCTCTATTGGATTCAAAGAGACTGGGGCTTCCTTGAATTTTCATCATACTCCCCCTGCCAATTAACAGTTGTACATAATCTAAAAAGTGAAATAGTACTGTCAAGCTCATGAAAAGCCATGTCTTATTACCCCGTTGCTCTCTGTGACCGGTTTCTTCTCCTTTGAAGCAACTGCTTTCAGTTCTTACAAGCTGTTTCTGGCGTTTAACTTTGTATTGCTGAATAACATGCATATTGTGCCATTTTTTTCAACTTCTATCTCTAGATGTTACTTGTTGGCCTCTGCTTATTTATCTGTTGTACACCTCTACCACCTAGCACATGCTTATTTCTTCTCTCCTCTCATCCTTTCAGGAGGGTTGTATTTTGGGATATTTTTTCTACAATTTCCTGACCCCTCATATTTATTTTTCCTTTATACAACATTTTCTTATATTTTTTGTTGTTTATTGTCTGTCTTCTTATGTAGAAAGGAGCTTTGTTTTGCTTACTGCTTTCCCTGAACTCCAAGCTAGTGCTTGGCACACAAGAGCTGCAAAGTAAAGAGTTGCTGAATGATCAAATGCGTGAATAGTTAATATCTCGTTTTATTTTGGATTAGTTTGTATGCACCAATCAATAAATTATTCTTAAACTCTCTAACAGAGCTGAAAATCTCTCATTATTTTTCTGCACCTCAGAAATTCTATCATTGTAAGTTTCTTCTAAGATGTATCACTGTTGGAGTCTTCTCTCCGTTCCCTTCTTTCTGGACAGATTGTTTTACAGGCTCTGTGTCACAGTCATCCTTAGGACTCCTCTTCACCATCATCCGTAGCATTCCCTTTACTTCTCTTTGATATTGGATCTCTTCTTTACTAATCTCATGCCCATCTTCCTTGTCTGATTTACTCCCTTGTAAAGTCGTTTCTTGAGGAGTTATACATCAGAGGAAAACTTTTAAAACTTCATTCTGTAAATATCTGTATTTGATCTTTACCCTCTGTCATGGTTTAGCTGGCTGTTTATTCAGTTCTTCTATCAAGAAGTCTGAAGTTATTTGATTCCCTCTTCTTTGTGGCCCTTGATTTTCTCTGGAAACTTGCACAGAGTGGCCACCGAGTCTGGAAACATAGGTGCCTGTCTTGAAATGGTTTAGTGATGTTACATTATAACACATGATAAAATGATACTAATAATGTGTATTTCTGTGCTCTATGGACACAGTGTGGAATCTTCTCTTTGTTCATGGTGTTCTGAAACTTCATGATGATGGGCCTGGCATGGACTATTTTCCATTCGTGCTGGGCACTCACTGAGCTCTTTCAGTTTTAGAGTTTTAAATAATTCATTTTTGGGAAATTCTCTTGCATTATTACTTTGCGGATTTTTCCCTTTCCATTTTCCTTACCTTTTGTTTCTGGAACTTATGTTATTTATATGTTGGGATTCCTGGATCCATATTCTTATCTTTTCTCTGCTTTGATCCATTTTTGTTGTTTAGTTCTGCTTTCTGAGAAGTTGATATAAATTTCTCCTCGAATCCGTCTATATGTGTTTAAATTCTACCCTCCCTACCATGGAATATTCTTTTTTTTTTTTTTTTTTTAAGAAAAAAAGCTTTATTTCTCTAGCTGCAGTGAGTGGGGGCAGCTGTCTAGTTGTGGTGCATGGGCTTCTCATTACAGGGGCTTCCCGTTGCAGAGCCCAGGGTCTAGGGCGTGGGAGCTCCAGTAATTGCGGTTCCTGGGCTCTAGAGCACAGGCTCGGTAGTTGCGGTACATGGGCTTTGTTGCTCCTCGGCATGTGGAATCTCCCTGGACCAGGGATTGATCCTGAGTCTCCTGCATTGGCAGGTGGATTATATACCATTGAGTCACCAGGGAATCCCGAGTCTTGGAATATTCTTGATTCAAGGAAGAAAATACCAAAGGGTTGGCACTACACTTGTCTCTGTTCCACCCTAGAGCAAGAAATGTTGACTGATCAGAGTAAGATAATGTGCCATTCAAAAATGAGCTCTTCATTTGATTATAGCCTGAGCACAGCGTGGATTTGATTATACTGAGTCACCTTGCCTCCCATATTACAGCTTAAAAATTATAGGAAACCGATCTACTGCATTTATCAGGAAGATGCCAGATTAAAAATAGTGGCAACTCGTTAATTTGAACCACAGCAGATTTTGAACTAAAATACTTCCAAACTGTTTGTCATTTTACATCCAAAAAGAATGTAAATGCAATTTAATGCTAGCTTGAGCAAAATGTAAAGAGGCAGGCAAATCCTTTGAAAAGAAATTTATGTTTTCACATTGAACATGAATGATTTTTAAAAATTATCCTTGCTTTTGGGTTTTTCATGTCACTATACCATTTCTACATGCATGGACACTCAGAAACAAAACGTTTGTGTCATTTCTCAAGTTATACTTTAATTTGAAAGTGGTTTGATAGGACTGCTTTCTGTTTTGAGGCAGTCTCTAAGCTAATTCAACTGTGGTGGGTGGGGTTTGTTAATCATAAATAATGGTGAATCAACACTAACCAAATCCATTTTGGTTATAGCCTTAGGTATAGTACAAACGTCTGTTATCAAAATGGGGGTATTATTACGTTAGAGTCCTTCATTTAAGGATGTACAATTCTTTTTATTTGCAAAAATGAGTCATGGTCTTTAAAACCTTTGGTCATGAAAACATAATATATATAGTACATCTGCCCTTCGTGTTAAAGTTGTATAGTAAGACCTGATAAAAGCATATTTGAAAAACCTGCTCTGACACTTTAACCTTTCAGATTAGAAAGAGAGTATTTCTCCAAAAACAAGAAACTAAATGAAGAAATTGAGGAACAGAAGAAAGTAATTCTAGACCTTTCAAAGAGACTCCAGTATAATGAGAAAAGTTGCAGTGAATTACAGGAAGAACTTGTAATGGTAAGATAAAAAGGAAAACCCTTTGGCAGTTACTTTATTGGGTCAAATTTGATGTTTAATAGGATTTTTCTCACTACATGCCATGAGATAATTGTATGAAAGTAGTTTTAGTGACATTGATAAAAAAATTTTGTTTTAAACTGGAGATGCTGTTTACCACAAAGCTATTCATAATAAAACCTCTCTTCTTTGAAATAAATGGGAAAATGAAATGAATTAATAGAATGTCTGAATTATAGAATGTTTTAAAATTTATTCAGGGGTTTTTCTTTCTTTTTTATAGTATGTAAAACAGTATTACCTACATGGAAATGGGGTTAGGGTTTAAAATCAGTGGATCTAATGATTTCAAAGACTCCCTTTTGTAATCATTTTGAACCTCATCACTCTGTCTCTATTCCCCAATAATCGAGCCTTCACACCATCACCAAATTTATCTTTTTCAAGTATTGATCTGTTCTTGTCACCTTCCATTTATTACAAAGCCATCAATATCTCCCTGCTGCTTTCAGAGAAGCCCCAGCTTCTTGCTGTGTAATCTGAGGCACTTTTCTTTGTGGCTCTATGTTAACTTTTCCAGCTTCTGCTGTTGCTGTTGTCCTCTCTTTATCTTGCTTCAGCACATTAAAGTACTCTTGGCTTCCTAAACACATGATGTATCTTCATGTCATTTTCCTTTTGTTCAGGCTGTTCACATTTTTTGACCACGGGTCTGACGTGCTCATTCTCTTTTCTTCTAATATTCATAAATGTCCTGTGATGGTGATGCAAGACACCTCTGATGTCTTGCAGTCTGTAAAGGTTTCTGTGGTTCCATCTCTTCTTCTTTTTTTCATCCACCTAAAGTCAGAGTTCTCCCCCTCCCAAGTTTATATTTCTTTAATTCTTAGTTTAGTATCTCTATCATAACACCAAAATCTGCTGTGTATTACCTCTGCCTAGAAATTGAGAGTGCATTGAGGTTAACTTTGTTTTACATGCTAAGTTTCCACAGTAGTACTGGCCTCAATAAACATTTGTTGGATGGATTTGTTTACTTGGTTGGTGCAGCATAGTCCTACTCTGCTGTTTGTTGGGAACCTCAGGAGGGAGGCCATAGCGTTTATAGTAGTTTATAATGAATTTTTTTCCCTTGTCCAACAAAATAGAAACTCAGGGTTATACTAAGAAGTGATGGGCAAATCAGTGCTGCCTAGTTAGAAAGGTAATGATGAATGATGAGATAGAAAAGTAATGATGGGATCACTTTTAGACTCTTTATAATTTTCAAATGATCCAATATTATATACAGGCAGGTGATCCTCTATCTGTCTTGCTTCAGTCATATTAGAGGACTCTGGGCTTCCTATTTCTCATATCTTCTTGCTGTTTATTTTCATATCTCCTTGCGTCCGTTCCGGTTGTTCATATTTTTGACCCACATTGACTGAAACACTTCTTTTTCCTTAACAAATGTCTGTGTACCCTCTAATGTTGAACTCTGTTTCCATTTAACTCAGGATATCCAATTTGTTCCGATTAAGGGATTGGCGTCATTGCTTTTACTCTGGTTGAATTTGTAGTTTGAGTGCTTTGGATGTGGGGTTTTAGGAAGTTTAGAGTTCTCTGTGTAGCAGTTGTTGCTGTTCCTTTGCCAAGTTGTGTCCGACTCCTTGTGACTCCATGGACCGCAGCACACCAGCCTCCCTGTCACTCACCATCTCCCAAAGTTTGCTGTATTATGGAGTAGAAAGAAAAATGTTGCAGAATCATATGTATCGGAGAGCCCAGTTTGGTTTGTTTTTGAAGGATTGTTGTTCACTGTGTAGCATACTATAGTGCCTATTCACTGCGATGTGTTACCCTATATTCCATGGGCAGCCCACCTCTTCACTCCTGGTTCTGGAAGGTGAATCATGGTGGAGAAAAACTTGTTAGAGTCATTGAGCTGAGTCCTAGTCTTGCTCTGCTCACTTATTAGATACTGTAATCAAATAGTTTGGAAAGAGTTGTACCTGAGAAAGCAGTGGTGAAGACCTAGTCACCAGTATAAGTTGGTGTGCATCCTCCTGACTGGTCTTCCAGCTATCCAGTGACAAGGCGGAAAATAAAAGAAGGCTGGCTGAATTCAGCGCTGAGCTCAAGATGCTTTGTGGTTGCAAATAACTTACTCGGTGCGAACAGGTATTTACTTTTCAACTTTCGTAGTTTGGTGGATGGTCTGAAAAAAAGGTGAGTTGCAGCTCATTCACAACCTCTGTTTGCTTGTTTTAACCTTTGACACTCAACCTGTAAAACACTGTTGTCCTGACTAGTAAAAGAGCCAATGGGATGTTCAGAAACAAATTCAAGTGCAGCTTAAGTGACTGACAGTTCATATGGTTCAGCCTAACTATTCATATGTTCCTCTCTGTTTCTTCATCTCTGTTAAAGCCTTAGCTTTATGTCTTATTTTCTTCCATCGCTTTTTTTTTTGGTTTCCCAGGTGGTGCTAGTGGTAAAGAACCAACCTGCCAATGCAGGAGACATAAGATATGTGGGTTCAATCCCTGGGTAGGGAAGATGGCCTGGAAGAGGGAATGGCAATCCACTCCAGTATTCTTGCCTAGTGAATCCCATGGACAGAGGTGCCTGGTGGGCTATGGTCCATGGGGTCACAAAGACTCAGACACTGAAGTGACTTAGCATGCATTATTGGCTTTATCTTTTAGCTTGTTCTGTTTTATTCATATTAGAACAGTTGCTTTCTGTCTCTTTACTTGACCATAATATGAAATTTAAAAAATATTTAATTAAAATTTATTTATTGAAAACACTATTACTTTGAATAGTAAGTGCAGTGTTTTCTTTTTAATAAAGAAGTCTGTCCATGGAATTCTCCAGGCAAGAATACTGGAGTGGGTAGCCATTCCCTTTCTAAGGGGGTGTTCCTAACCCAGGGATCGAACCTGGGTCTCCTGCATTGCAGGCAGATTCTTTACCATCTGAGCCACCAGTGAAGCTTCTTATTGAAAATGCTGTTACTTTAAATAGTAAGTACAGTATTTTCTTTTTAATAAAAAATTGGTCTATTGCTTTTCATAAATATATTTTTTGGTATATGTATCTTTATTTCCTTTAATTTTTTAATAGGTTAGTAGCCTTTGAGTTGGGAGGATAATCTTACAAATTTCTCTCTAAAGAGATATCTATCAAATTAAAAATTTTAACCCACAAAAATGAAATTTTTTGGTTCTGCGTCCTCAAAGTCTGTTATTTTTGTTTTGAGTTCATAATTGTTTTTGACTGAAGAGAGAATGACATAAGAGGAGGCTTTTACTTTTCGCCTTTGGAAATAAAATTTTGTTTTAATGACATCCTATGATCCTGCATACCCTAGTGTGTCTTTCCTACAGTTACATTTCTTTCGAACATAATAGTTTCAGCTTTTATAGAATATAGATGGGAAGTATAAATTAGCTACAGGTAATTTTTCTCTCCCTTTGAGCTAAGAGCTTGTTTTCTAGTTTAGGTCACATTCATGGCCATGATTCAAGTCTTCGTCTTTATTTTCTCTGTTGCATTGTAAGAGAAAATTAAAGCCATTTTCTTCTATAGGTTTACTAGTAAGACCAAGGTGTTATTATAATATGCAAAGACTTTAGGAAATTTTGAGGCTTAAAAATAACAATTGCATTACCGAAGGTCGCTTAGCCTTTCAGAACTGAAAGAAGCCATTGAGATCATCTAGGTCAGGATACACACAGTGTCAATAAACTGGTTGCAAAATGATAGCTCCCCTGTTACAAAAGATAAAAATTAAATATAGAATGTAATTTTGGAAAAGTTCAAACTGGGTTTGTTGAGTCTTCTCCTGGTGTTTAAGGAATACAGCCAACATTAATTGTGCTTTTATATTCGTGAAATTTCTCATATTCAATGTATGGATTTAGAAGATATGATTAACAAATGAGTAGTATACTATTATTGGTTTTAATGTCATAGTATTAATAGAATTTTAACATAGGACATCTAGGGATTTAGCGAAAGTAGTTTCATGTTATGTGTTGTACACTATTGAATTTGACTTTAAAAAGTTTTGATTAAAATCAAACTATTAATTTTAAATTCTTTGAATTTAGTAATGATTTAATCAGCTACTAAATAAAACTGAATTTCTGGTTTAAGCTGCTTAGTGATGATGCTTATTAAAGCCCACCAGAGGCTCAGTAGATCCAGTTGGGTCTTTTAGTCATTACTGTGAGTTTTTATATCTGCTTCTCTTAAGCAGGGGAGCTATCATTTCCAAATTGGCATTATTAGGATTTGCTTTGTGCTTTCTACAATGAAATATTTTTGAGTCCATCATTTCTTGAGATTTGTTTTTCTGCCACTCAGTAATATTTAGTTACAGCTCTAGGAGAAGACCATATATTGAAAAGGGAATTCTAGTTCTCATGAGGTTTTGCTCAAAGAATATTTTATTCTCTAAAGAACTTGTGATTGAAAATGGTCAAGTATATATTTTTTCCCTATACTTTGGGGGCTTGACTGATTATATAATAATAATGATTGCTGGCGTTAGATAGGATTTTGGAAAGTGCTTTGATTGCTATGCTTTGAGGTAAAGTTAGTGTTTCTTGATAATATTTTTGCAGGTAAATGATCTGTTAGGTTTGCTTTAGGAAACATGTTTCTGATTTTACAGGAGGCATTCAAATCTAATGGTCTAATAAATATTCTATTCTGAATTTTTATGAAAAAATTGTTGATTCTTGCTTTTCACCCACAATAGAATAGTATTTATATATGAGAATTGTTTTTGCTAATATAAACATGTCTCTCTTAGTGGTCCTGAAAGGTTTAATACTGTTAAGTTGTGTTTATCTAATGTGTATGTGTTTGTATATTTAAATGTATATTGCATGGCTGTCTTTCTAAATTTGTGATGTAGGCATAAAGCTTTTTCATTAAGTTTTCTGATATTTATTAATATAAAAATCTTAAATTTTGAAAATTCAAACCTCATTTTTAGTCTTGGAAGAAATAAAATGGTATTGTGTATGTGTGGTTCTGAAAGAGAGAGAAAGAGATAGAGAAAGAGAGAGAGAAGGAAATATTTATATGTCAAGCCTATATTCAGATTGGATGGTGGCATAAATTAATTGTGTAGCTGTGTAAAGGCAGGTGACGTTTCATCATATGGCATAAGCAGTTGGGTCATAGAATGCTCACATCCATGGAAGCAGCATAGACCAGCAGGGAGGGAAAGAAAGAGTAAACTGTTTTATGAAGAAGTAAGAGAGAAGGCAATGGCACCCCACTCCAGTACTCTTGCCTGGAAAGTCCCATGGATGGAGGAGCCTGGTAGGCTGCAGTCCATGGGGTCGCTAAGAGTCGGGCATGACTGAGCGACTTCACTTTCACTTTTCACTTTCATGCATTGGAGAAGGACATGGCAACCCACTCCAGTGTTCTTGCCTGGAGAATCCCAGGAATGGGGGAGCCTGGTGGGCTGCTGTCTATGAGGTTGCACAGAGTCGGACACGACTGAAGCGAGTTAGCAGCAGCAGCAGCAGCAAGAGAGGCTAGTTATTGGCATTATGATCAAGGAGAAGCTGCAGATGGTGATGATGAAAGCTAACCATATCAAATTCAGTTTAGCTGAACAGGCTCTCCTGGAATCCTTACAAATGGACCACCTCTGTAAAACTAAGTGGGAGATAAGATGAAAAGGTGAAGCACAAGTATGTGATGTCAGTTGTAGGTTCTGATACTCCTCTGTTTTTACTCAAAATTCCTTTATAGTAGCTTAAATTATATTTAAACTGATTTAAAAGCTTACTTGAATTCAAAGCCATTCAAAAATGATAAGTATTATGTGTTACTGCTATAAAAAGTTTGACCTGTTTTTAAAAAACTAATTTCATTAATTTAAACAAATCTAGTGACTAAATAAAGTATTTAATTTTTTAACCTACTTGTTTTTTCTATAATTTTAAACCTTATTATTAGTACCCCTTAATTGTTTTTATTGTTATTTATGGTTTTGAGTCAACTGTTCTATTACAGATCAGCAGCACTCATTTGTCCAATTTCTAGATATAAATATATGCATATGCTTTTTAATATTTTTCACAAGTTTATATTAGAAATTTTTATTTACATACATGTCTATTTATGATACTCATGCATATTAGCAGAAGTGAGCGATAAGTTTTTATAGGCTCAAAGAAAGATAAGATGATAGGATGACATGTTAGATTAAGCCAGAAATTCATTTACTTTAGCAGTGTGTGAAATATTGTGTACCAAGATGAAAATATAACATAAACCTTTGTCAGCTCGTTGTTCTTTCTGGTGACTCCTGTTTTATAACACATTAAGGTCTTGCAGTCAGAAATTTTTCTGCATTTTCTTTGAATGTTTTGAGATTTTTAATCCCTTTTCTGTACTGGTTTTAGATTCATCATGACATCTAAAGTAGTCCTGGGTTCATGGTGAGTGATCAGTACGTTCATCTTAATATCATCTGGTTAGCCAACATAGCAGTAAGGGACTTTTATTTCTACAGTAATAACGCTCTTTATGTACATTATTCTAAGGCAAAAAGAAGTGAGTTCCTGTGACTTATGTCCGAAGTTAAAAAAAAAAAAAAGGGAGTTCTTTTATCCTACAGTTTTGTCTTTTAAACTTGTTTGAATGTTTAGAATTGCAAAATTTGTCGAGTCAACCATTTAACATTTAACCTCAGTTTCCTCTTTATGTCACAGAATGAAACATGTTAATCAAAAATTAGAAACTTAGTCTTTTATATTGGTTTGGCATTTTGTTTTCAACCTAGCAGTTTTTATTAGCTGATAGATTGTGTTTTTATTCTAGAAATTTCTTGCTTATCAAAAGTCTATTAAGAGAACTAACAGCTTTGAGAACAAAATTTAAATATAAGTGTAGTCCACACTTTTAAAAATTTCCAGCTATTTTCTCTATATGAATGAAGAATGAAGGCTTGATTTATAAAACCAAAACAATTTATCAGGAAAAAATTTGTCAGATATAAAAGAAAAGGACACTTTGCTGTGTGCCTGAAACTAACACAGTTTTGTAAGTCAACTCTGCTTCAATAAAAAGCAATGAAAAGTAAAAATTTTCAATCATAATCTAGCTCATAAACCTATTAGATATAATAAAATTTATATTGACTATATTATGAGACTATTAGCCAGATATCTCTATAGAGAATTACAGTACTGCTAATTATAAATAGAATAACAAGAACGGAAGTTCCTCAACTGAGAAAGGGCATCTGTGAAAAACCTATAACCAACATCAAGGTTGATGTTGAAAGGCTGCTTTTTTCCTAAGATCAGGAACAACATAAGGATGTATACTGTTACCATGTCTAGCTAACATTGTACTGGTGGTTCCAGCCAGAGCAACAAGGCAAGAAAAATAAAAGTCATTAATTTTGGAAAGAGAGAAGTAAACTCTTTGCAAATCATGTAGTTTTTTTTTATTTTTTATTTTTGAGTCACAAGCTTTATTTATTGTAGAAGAGTTGTAGATTTGGGTTTAGTGACTAAATATGTACACAATTTTTAAAAATTAGAAAATTATAAGGAATTCACACAAACAACTAATAGAACTAACAAACAAGTTTAGCAAAATTGCAAGGATCATAAGAGTTAATATTGTTATTATTAAGATAATAATGTTATTCAATATATATATTCAATGCAGTCTCTATCAAATTCTCAGCTGACCTTTTGCATATAGTGACAACCTGATTCAAAAATTCATATGGAAATGTAAGAGACCTAGAATAGGTCCAGTATGCATTCCTTATTATAAATCACAGTATCATAGTATGCCAAACCAGCTTATAAAATAGATAATCTGATAGATTTTAAGCAATTGGCTGTACATAAAAGGAAACAGTATAACTGAGTCTCTGCCTTATTTCTTATATCAAATTCTAAATTGATTAAGGAGTCATAAAAGAGGAAGATCAAAAATAGAAATAAAGGAATTTAAGTGTTTTATAATCTTGGAGTAAGGAATATATGACATAAAATCTAGAAGTCCCAAGGCAAATTATTGATAAATTTGATTACTTAAAAACACTAGAATAGCCAAAATAATCTTGTAAAAGAAGAATAAAGTTGAAGAATTAGCCTTTCCCAATTGTAAAGCTTACTATAAAGCTCTACTGTTAAAGTGCTGTGCTCAATATGCCAACAAATTTGGAAAACTCAGCAGTTTCCACAGGACTGTAAAAGGTCAGTTTTCATTCCAATCCCAAAGAAAGGCAATGCCAAAGAATGTTCAAACCACTGCACAATTGCACTCATTTGTGCTCTCACACACTAGCTGCACTCTCACACGCTAGCAAAGTAATACTCCTAATTCTCCAAAATAGGCTTTAGCAGTATGTGACCTGAGAACTTCCAGATGTTCAATCTGGATTTAGAAAATGCAGTGGAACCAGAGATCAAATTGCCAACAGCCATTGGATCATAGNCACAATTGCACTCATTTGTGCTCTCACACACTAGCTGCACTCTCACACGCTAGCAAAGTAATACTCCTAATTCTCCAAAATAGGCTTTAGCAGTATGTGACCTGAGAACTTCCAGATGTTCAATCTGGATTTAGAAAATGCAGTGGAACCAGAGATCAAATTGCCAACAGCCATTGGATCATAGAAAAAGCAAAAGAATTCTGGATAAACATCTACTGGGCTGGATGAAGCACAAGCTGGAATCAAGACTGCCAGGAAAAATATCAATAACCTCACATACTCAGAGAATACTACCATTATGGCAGAAAGCGAAGAAGAATTAAAGAGCCTCTTGATGAAAGTGAAAGAGGAGAGTGAAAAAGTTGGTGTAGAACTCAACATTCAGAAAACTAAGATCATGGCATCCAGTCCCTTCATGGCAAGTAGATGGGGAAACAATGGAAACAGTGA
>SJYA01001305.1:2220388-2250191 GCA_006410615.1 Neotragus moschatus | reverse complement strand
TCACAGACTCGATGGACATGAGTTTGAGCAAGCCCTGGGAGTTGGTGATGGGCAGGGAAGCCTAGGGTGCTACAGTCATTGGGTCACAAAGAGTCGAACATGACTGAGTAACTGACCTGAAGAAAGCTATAATAGTCAAGACAGTGTGATATTGGCATAATGTGGACATGTATATCAATGGAAAAGAATTGAGAATCCAGAAATAAACTCATAGTTATGTTTAATTGTTTTTGAAAAGGGTACCAAGTTAATTCAGTGGGAGAAAGAATAGCATTTTTCAACAAATGGTGGTGAAAGAACTTGGTATCCACAAGCCAGAGAGTGAATTTGGATCCTGCACAAAAGTTAAATGGTTCATAGACCCAAATAGAGTAGCTAAAACTACAAAAATCTTAGGCCGTGCTTTCTGAGGAGCCACAGCAAAAGCTCAAGTGACAAAAAATAGATGCATTATACTTCACCAAATTAAATACTTCTGTGCTTCAGAGGATAGAAGGTAAAAATACAATCACAAAGTGCTAGGAAATTTTTGCACATCAAGTGACTGATAAANTAGCTAAAACTACAAAAATCTTAGGCCGTGCTTTCTGAGGAGCCACAGCAAAAGCTCAAGTGACAAAAAATAGATGCATTATACTTCACCAAATTAAATACTTCTGTGCTTCAGAGGATAGAAGGTAAAAATACAATCACAAAGTGCTAGGAAATTTTTGCACATCAAGTGACTGATAAAGAACTTGTATTCAGAATAATAGACAAGTAACAATGAAAAATATGCTAAAGATTTAAATGGAGATTTTTTTCAAAGAAGATGTACAAATGGCCAGTAAGCATGTTAAAAAATGTTCAAAAATCATTAGTTGAGGATATGCAAATCAAAACAACAATGAGATGACTCTTCACACTCATTCACATGGCTGCAATTTAAAAACTGGACAATAACAAGTTTTAGAGAACATGTGGAGAAGTTGGAACATTTTGTTTCTAAGAATATAGTCAAAAGGCAAATGACAAATTGGCAATAATAATTTGCAATGTGTGTGACAAAGCGATTGTTTTCATAATTTACAAAAGACTAATAAATCACTAAGGAAAATGTGTACAAGTGTAATATAGAAATGGACACATGAAAAGGCAGTTCACAGAAAAAGAAATACAAGCTACTGATAGAGATATGAGAAGATGATTAATCTTATTTAAAATTAAAGAAATGGACAGTAAAGAAGTTGATGATGCTTAGCTTGTAAAGGTATGGGAAAATAAATACTTATGCTTTTCATGGTAATTTATATCAGTAGGACTTTAGAAAGCAATTTGGTAACAATTATCTGAAAAAGTTGTACATACTGTTTACTCATCAAATCTATTTCTAGGAGTTTACTGAGTAGATATACTGGAATGCATTCTAAGATGTACAAGTATACATGTAAGGATTTATATTATAGTATTGTCATTAATAGGAAAAATGCAAATAACCTATAAATCTTAGCAGTAGGGGACTGGTTAAATTCATTAATGATACAATGGATAAGTTAATTCATCTAAACAATGGAATGCTATGCAACTGAAGAAATGTGATGTGGAAAGGATGTTAAAAACATACTGTGAATGGAAAAATAAATTGTAGAATAGTATGTATACTATAATCCCATTTGAATTTACAATTGAATATATTTAATATGTATTTAATGTAAATCATTTTTATACAAAATTTAATTTTATCATATATAAAATTATATATTAAGATTTCTATATATGACAACATTAAAAAGCATGTTACTAATGGTATGCTAATAGAGAAAACTTGAAGTCTGGGTTTGTTTTGTTTTTGTTGGTTTAGTTTTATATCTCAGTTCAGGGGGCTTTCAGTCAGACATTGAATCAAGTATTTTATTGTTCAGTTCAGTTCAGTCACTCAGTCGTGTCCAACTCTTTGCGACCCCATGAATCACAACACGCCAGGCCTCCCTGTCCATCACCAACTCCTGAAATCCACCCAAACCCAAATCCATCGAGTTGGTGATGCCATCCAACCATCTCATCCTCTGTCGTCCCCTTCTGCTCTTGCCCCCAATCCCTCCCAGCATCAGGGTCTTTTCCAATGAGTCAGCTCTTCGCATCAGGTGTCCCAAGTATTGGAGTTTCAGCTTCAGCATCAGTCCTTCCAATGAACACCCAGGACTGATCTTTCGAATGGACCGGTTGGACCTCCTTGCAGTCCAAGGGACTCTCAAGAGTCTTCTCCAACACCACAGTTCAAAAGCATCAATTCTTCAGCGCTCAGCTTTTCTTCACAGTCCAACTCTCACGTCCATACATGACTACTGGAAAAACCATAGCCTTGACTAGACGGACCTTTATTGGCTAAGTAATGTCTCTGCCTTTTAATATGCTATCTAGGTTGGTCATGACTTTCCTTCCAAGGAGTAAGTGTCTTTTAATTTCATGGCTGCGATCACCATCGGCAGTGATTTTGGAGCCCAGAAAAATAAAGTCAGCCATTGTTTCTACTTTATTTCCACTGTTTGCATTTTATTGTAGAACATACATTTTCCACCTCCTCTTTTGTTTTTAACTCAACAATATTGCTTAGAGATCTTTCCATATTAGTATATTAGTGTAATAGAACTTCCTTTTTCTACTTGAAGTCTTTGTTGATTAACCCTAATTGATTTAACAATGTTCTGTTGATAGCATGTTAAATATGATATTTAATGCTTATTGTATATACTCAGTATTGTCTGCTCCTGTGGGGTACATTGATAAGGACAAAAAATAAAAGATGATATTTCCTCCTTTCACAGAGCTTGTTTTCAATGAGATAGACATTAACAAAAGATCTCTCAAATAAATGTGGAATCATAACTCTGATAAGTGCTGAGAAGAATCTAGTAGGGTTAATTGACTAGTCAAAGAGTAAAAGATAGCTTTTCCAAAAGAGTGATAATGGAACTGATGTCCAAAGAAAGGATTATTAGTTTTGTGTCTTTTAACGATGAGTTTTGTCCTATAATATCTATTCTCCCATTTCTTCTGTTGCCGTAAGCATGCCTCACTGGTGCCTCTGTATCATCAGATTTTAAATATGCTTTTTCTCACTTATTAAACTCTTCTCCAATCCCACTCTTGTTTCCAACTACTGCCTTTTTTCTTTATCTCTCCTCTTGTTACCAAAAGTGTTTTGTCTATACTTCCTGTTTCTGTTTCGTATATGTCACTAAGACAAAAAAAAATTGCAGGCTTATTCATTCTTTGACCTGTTCTAATATGAGTTACAGCAGACTTCATCACAGTCACCGATGACTTCCATGTCCAGGGAACATGGAACATGTTGGTCTCTGTTTTTCTTGAATATTCTGTGCCACTGGACATAACTCTATCTTTGAAATGTTCTTTTATTTCGGTTTTCATGACTTTATCTTCTTCTGCTTTTCTTCCTCCTTTTCCAGTCTTTTTTGCTGCCTTTTTCTTTTCCAAGCATTAAATTCCTGAGTTCCTTAGGCTTTATCCTAGACTCTTTCTGCTTCCTGTCAGACACTCTCAAGGCAAGCTTCGCATCCCTAGATGATTCTCAAGCCTATATTTGACCTCTCTTCTGAGCTTTGCACCACTGCATCCAGCTGCCTCTCATAGTTTTTACTTTATTATTTTTTAATTCAAGTATATTTACTGTCAGTTATTTGCCAGGTAGTTTACTGGTGCTGGGAGTCTTAAAAGTGCTTTACTGGAATATGATCTAATCAGAATTTATGATTAACATTACCCACCAGAAACAAGCAAGTAAAATAAATAGAAACAGCCGAAATCAGGCCACCTCTACTTCCATGGTTCTTACTCAGCTGCTGAAGTCCACGCAGTTCTAGCCTGAAACCTTGGGATCAGTCTTTACTGCTCATTTTATCTGAGCATTTCCTCCTCCAGTCCAGCTGAATCCAGTCCAATCGAATCCCACCCAATCCAGTCAGTGTAGTCTAACCCAAGGCAGTGTTACCAAGGTTGGCCATTCCGTCTTCTAAGTGTGCACCCCTCCAGCACCCCTCAGAGCTCATGCTCCCACATCCCCTTTCTCTGTCGTACCCTGATCTCAGCTGCCGCCAGCTCTTGAGTAATCTGCTACAGTTCCTTCTAATTTGTCATAGTGCATTCACTTTTGACCACTATCTGGCAATTTGCTACATGACTGCAAGTATAATCTTTTAAAATTTTCCTCAGTTTCTCTGTGTCTCCATTTCCTTTTCTGTAAAATGAGATAATGATGGCCCTCCCCTCATAGATTTGTTGTGATGATAGAAAGANGCATCACCGACTTGATGGACGTGAGTATGAGTGAACTCCGGGAGTTGGTGATGGACAGGGAGGCCTGATGTGCTGCGATTCATGGGGTCACAAAGAGTCGGACATGACTGAGTGACTGAACTGAACTGAACTTCCAGTCCTGCTCGTTTGTGGTATCACATCATATCTTTTTTGTTCTCTTAACCTGCTTACATTTCTGTAAAATCTTCATTAATTTTTTTTCCCAGTGAACTCTTCTGACTATGCTAGTTCTTCCCTTTGATACTTGACTCATTCACATACCTGCTTTGAACTTGATTTTATTCTTGCTCTTGGCTTCCTTGAAATAGCCATAATGGACTATAACCATTATAACCATAATGGACTCCCTTTCTGCTCATACCAGCTCAAGTTGGATTTTTGCCATTTAACCAGGAGGGTTATAATTAATAAACTTTATTGCTCAACATTTTGTGGAAGAGCCTGAACAATTATGATTGCCTACTGTGTCAACCCTGAGTTCAGCTATACAGAGATGACTAAATAATTTGTTCCTGCCTACCTCTCTCCCTTTTTTCCCCATGGCACTTATTGCTGTTGAGCATTTCTGCCTGAATATGTGGTGCATTTTTTATTATATCTATATTGTCAAGGTTCTCTGGAAAAATAGAACCAATAAGATTATATAGAAACACACAAGAGGAGATATTGGAGTTTGCACACATGGTTATAGAGGCTAGGAAATCTTGTGATCTTTCCTCTGCAAGCTGAAGAACCAGGAAAGGCAGTAATATAATTCAATGTGAGTCCAAAGGCCTGAGAAACTGGGGGCACCTGGGGCCCAGGAACCAGGAGTAGGACGTCTGAGGGCAGAAAAAGATGGAAATCTCAGGTTAGGATAAAAGAGAATTCTCCTTTCTGTCCTTTTGTTCTTCGGGGTTGGAGGAGGAGAGGGCTAAGAGTAGGGGATAGGTAAGGGAAGTCAACAGATTGGATATTACCTCCTCTACCCACGTTGGTGAGGGCACATCTTCTTTACTTAGTTCTACTGATTCAAATGCTAATATGTCTCAGAAACACTCTCATGGACACATCCAAAGGTGATTTACTGGTTTCTGGGCATCCTTTAGCCCGGTCAAGTTGGCAATAAAATCAACCACCACAATATCCAAGCTCCATGAGGGCAAGGGTCTTTGTCTCTTTCATTTACTAAAGAGTTTTAAGCAGGTAGACAATACTTGGCACAAAGGAAGCACTCAAATATTTTTTCAATGAATAAAAGCATGCATGAATTAACAGTAGGTCAATATTCTATTTTAAATGATAATTTTTGAGGTTATAAAGGTAGTCATGGAATCTCTTTCAAGATTTTAGCAGCTTTTTTGGGTAGCAGTCCATAAAGAGTCACCAAGAAGATTGACTTTCTGTCTTCAGTGGAAATGATGTCACTGTCTTTCATGCCTTATGTAGATGCCACCTTGATTGCTTACTATTATTAGATAAGATGACCTCAATTTAATCAATCATGGATATTTATTTCCTATTTCTGCCTTCTAGTTTCTGCTGAAATTGCTAGACAACAGCTGCTCATAACTCATTTTTTTTTTTCTGATAGAAATGCTTAAAGTGTGTATAAGGGAGAAGTCCTTTCCCACTTTGAACTCATGTAGTCTTTCTGCCTCAAGTGTTTCTTCCTACTATGGTTTTACGGTTTCACCTCTAGAATGTGACTTTTCCTTCATTAGGTTCATGAAAGTAAGTTTTTCTTCTAATTCATTCTTGGATCCTCCTCAGGCGACTTGACTTTTCTGTTGACTGAGACAAAAGCCCCCTCCAACCTTTTTCAACCTTTCCTTCCTTGAGGAAATCATTTGTAATACTCCAGAAGTATCCTTTTGCTTTCTACTAGGAGAGGCTGAAGGACCCTAAATAATAGCAAGAACATATGATGCCTTTCGGTATGTACATGCCACCCAGGAGTCAGGCAGCTTCAGGGACTGTTCTTAAGAAAATCAGGACATGAAGTGGTACTTTCCTCTCATCTTTCCTTCTTTCCATCCTTCGTAAAGGATTCTTGCCTAGATCTAGTATCTTCTTGAGACTTTTAGTTGTCCTCAGGAACCTTGTGGTTGGTACCTTTTAATTAGAGGCTCATGAGTTACTGAGAGACTGAGGATGTCTGTAAGAGCAGCACACAGGCTTCCTTTGGTGTCATTTGCCAGTTTCTTCTTGCTTACTTCCCTTACCCCCCAGTTCACTGAGGTTTGCAAACCAAGCTTGTCCTGCTTTATCATGCTCATAGCTTTGGTTTGTGAAATCCAAGGGAGTGATCACAGTAAGAGGGCTCAACATTTCTAATATAGTCAGTGTGCTCACTAACTAATCACACAATTAAGGTGATTGAGAAATAGGGGACCCAGGAGAGCCAGGCTGACTCCAAAGGCCTGAGAAACAGGAGACCTGATGGTGTATGTTCCAGTCTGAGTCTGAGTCCAAAGGCAAGAGAAGACTGATTTCCAGCTTGAAGGTAGTCAGGCGGGCAGAGAGAATCCTTTCTTACTTAGCCTTCTGTTCTATTTGGGCCTTCAGTGGAGTGGGTGAGGCCCACCCACACTGGCGAGGACAGTCCGCTTTACTCAGTCTACTGATGCAAATGTCAGTCTCGTCCAGAAATGGCCTCATAGACACACCCAGAGATCATTTTTAACTGAAAATCTGGGCCTGTAGCCCAGTCACGTTTGCACATAAAATGTTGCTGTGCTGTGCTTAGTTGCTCAGTCGTGTCTGACTCTTTTGTGACCCCATGGACTGTAGCTGCCATGCTCCTTTGTTCAAGGGGATTCTTCAGGCAAGAACACTGGAGTGGATTGCCATGCCTGCCTCCAGGGGATCTTCCCAGCCCAGGGATCAAACCCAGGTCTTCCACTCCCACATCGCAGGAAGATTCTTTACAGACCGAGCCACCAGGGAAGCACATAAAGTTAACCACCCCCTTCTCTCTGGCCAGCAAATCCCTCATAACTGTCACGTTACTTTCTGTTTCTGTGAATTTGACTACTTTAGACATCTCTTATATTGAAATCATAGATTATCTTTTCATGATTGACTTCTTTTACTTAGCAAAATATCCTGCAGGTTCATCCATNATAAAGTTAACCACCCCCTTCTCTCTGGCCAGCAAATCCCTCATAACTGTCACGTTACTTTCTGTTTCTGTGAATTTGACTACTTTAGACATCTCTTATATTGAAATCATAGATTATCTTTTCATGATTGACTTCTTTTACTTAGCAAAATATCCTGCAGGTTCATCCATATTATGGCATGTGATAGGAATTCCTTTTTAAGGCTGAATAGTACTCCATTGTCCAACAGAAGCAGAAGAGATTAAGAAGAGGTGGCAAGAATACACAGAACTGTACAAAGAAGGTCTTAATGACCTGGATAACCACGGTGGTATGGTCACTTACCTAGAGCCAGAAATTCTGGTGTGAAGTCAAGGGGGCCTTAGAAAGCATTAGTACAAATAAAGCTAGTGGAGGTGATGGAATTCCAGCTGAGTGATTTAAAATCCTAAAGGATGATGCTGTTAAAGTGCTGCACCCAGTCTGTCAGCAAATTTGGAAAGCTCAGCAGTGGCCACAGTATTGGCAAAGGTCAGTTTTCATTTCAGTGCCAAAGAAGGACAGTGCCAGAGAATATACAAACTACCATACAGTTGCATTCATTTCGCCTGCTAGCAAGGTTATGCTCAAACTCCTTCAACCTCGGCTTTAGTAGTACATGAACCAAGAACTTACAGATGTACACGCTGGGTTTAGAAAAGGCAGAGGAACCAGAGATCAAATTGCCAACACTTCTTGGATCATAGAGAAAACAAAGGAATTCCAGAAATGCATATACTGCTTCATTGACTACTCTAAAGCTTTTGACTGTTTGAATCACAACAAACCATGAAAAGTTCTTAAAGAGATGGAAATACCAGACTACCTTACCTATCTCCTGAGAAACCTGTATGCGGATCAAGTAGCAACATTTAGAATCAGACATGGACCAGCAGTCTGGTTCAAAATTGAAAAAGGAGTATGACAAGGCTGTATATTATCATCCTGCTTATTTAACTTCTGTGCAGAGAAGTTTAGTCATGGGAAAGCTGGGCTGGATGCACAAGCTGGAATCAAGATTGCCAGGAGAAATATGAACAACTTCAGATATATAGATGCTATCACTTCAATGACAGAAGGCGAAGAGGAACTAAAGAGCCTCTGGATGAGAGTGAAAGAGGAGAATGAAAAAACTGGCTCGAAACTTAGCTTCCAAAAAACTAAGATCATGGCATCCCATCATTTCATGGCAAATAGGAAGGGAAAAAGTGGAAAGAGTGACAGCTTTTATTTTCTTGGGCTCCAAAATCACTGTAGATGGTGACTGTGGCCATGAAATTAAAAGACACTTGCTCCTTGGAAGAAAAGCTATGACAAACCTAAGCAGTGTATTAAAAAGTGGAGACATCTCCTTCCCGACAAAGGTGCTTTGAATCATGGAGAAAACCATAGTCAACCGTAGTCAAAGCTATGATTATACGACATATGAGAGTTGAACCATAAAGAAGGATGAGCACTGAAAAATTGATGGTTTCAAATTATGGTACCAGAGAAGACTTTTGAGAGTCCCTGGGACTACGAAGAGATCAGACCAGTCAATCCTAAAGGAAATCAACCCTGATATTCATTGGAAGGACTGATGCCAAAGCAGAAGCTCCAGTGCTTTGGCCATCTAATGGGAAAACCCGACTCATTGGAAAAGACCTGGATGCTGAGAAAGATTGAAGGCGTGGGGAGAAAGAGGTGACAGGCTGAAATGGCTGGATGGCATCGCTGACTCAGTGGGCATGAGTTTGAGTAATCTTTAGGAGATAGTGAAGGACAGGGAAGTCTGGCATGCTGCAGTCCATTGTGTCACAAAGAGTTGGACGTGGCTTAATGACTGAACGACAAGACTCCATTGTTATGTATTTGTCACATTTTATCTATCAATTTATCTGTTGATGGACCTTTGGGTTGCTTCTGTCTCTTGGCTATTTTGAGTAGTGCTGTTATTAACATGGGTATAGAAATATCTCTACTAGGCTCTGGTTTCAGTTCCTTTGGATATATAGAAGTGGGATTGTTTATGCATTAGCTTTTTAAATAACTTTTTTTGGTCACACCATGTGACATGTATGATCTTAGTTCCCTGACCAAAGATTGAACCCAGTGAATTCTATGTAAATGAGCCCATTTCCATAGTACTTAATTTGCTATGAACTGAGTTCCTTGGTCAGAAGCAATGCTATGGGATACATGATGGTGAATAAGACATTTTGTAAATTCGTGGATGACAATTTCAGCAGAAGTATTGTTATCAGGAAAGGAAAATGCCTTTCTAGAGTTAAATGCCTAGTAAGAATGAGCATTGCTTATTCCATGATGGAAATGACTTAGTATAATCAGCTTGCCACCAGGTAGATGGCTGGTGCCAGTCAGGAGTGGTGGCACATCATGGGTTCAGTGTTTGTCTTTGGTATCGGTGGAGCTGGTACTTAAGAGGAATTGTAATCCCGACAGCCTTGGCGAGTGAATATCCGTGCTGCCAAGCCCATGCCTTCCCTCCGTTCTTGCTGCTGTGACTCCTGCATTGTAGGGGTGACAGAGATGAGCAGGGAGAAGAGTGACCGGGAAAATATGCTAGCTGACACCCACAGAATTCTTCATTTTGTCTTCCTGATGATTAAGATCCTCCTCCACCTCAGCTGATCGGGGCAAAGTGCCCATCTTAAGAGGTCTGTCCACACACTTGCTCAGACCCCCTTGGGACTGGTTTTCCTATCATCTTTTGGAGTCCTTGACTGTCCAGCCAAGCTGCTAGCTACTGCCTCCAGATAAGTGTATATTTGTGCCTTTGATCATCTCTCATTCCAGACAAAATGATAGTCAGGTCTAGTACTTGAAGTTTTGCACACTGGGGGTGGATTTTTGCTTCATCACTATCCTTCAAGGCCACCCTTGAATAGGGCTGTCATGATGCAGCTGTCTGCTTTTTCTTTTTTAAGTTAGTTTTTGGCTGCACTCTGAGTCTGCATTGCTGCATGAAGTCTCTTTCTAGTTGTAGCTAGTGGGGGCTACTCCCTAGTTAGGGTGTGTGGACTTCGTATTATGGTGCTTCTCTTGTTGCAGAGCTCGGGCTCTAGAGTGCAGACTCAGTAGTTGTGGCATATAGGCTTAGTTGCCCCACAGCATGTGGGATCTTCCTGGACCAGGGATTGAGGATACGTCCCTTGCATTGGCAGGCAGATTCTTAACCACTGGACCAACACAGAAGTCCAGTACTTTTGAGTAATGTCAGCACATCATACAGAAACATCTATATAACAAGCCCATTCTCTCCACACCTGCCCCCTGCGCTCCCACTGCCGACATTAGTCAACTGGTTATAGGGAACTTGTCCACAGGTTAAGGATATAGGTTAAGACAGAAGAAGCAATGTAACAAGAATAGGAAATCTGGATTACTTATTCATGCAGCTTGGTCGTGCCTGCAGGATTTGTTTGAACCCAGGTTGTATATACCACCTTCCTTTGAGATAGAGTGCTATCATGAATGCTCAAATTAATGGGGTTGGTAGATCTGACAGTAACCATTTTACCATGGGCAACTCAGGTCACATGCTAAACTGTGGGGTGTGAATGCAGTGTCTGCTAAGGACGAGTAGCAAGTCAAAAGCTGATTTTAAAGAGAATACTTATCTGTAGAGGGTGGCTTGCTTTTTTC
This sequence comes from Neotragus moschatus, assembly GCA_006410615.1. Taxonomy (NCBI): domain Eukaryota; kingdom Metazoa; phylum Chordata; class Mammalia; order Artiodactyla; family Bovidae; genus Neotragus; species Neotragus moschatus. The sequence continues at coordinate 2,239,107 of SJYA01001305.1, read as the reverse complement.
CCAAATTCTAAAAGTTTACACTATCATTCACCTGTAAGTACCTGCCAAACTTGGCCTGCTTAAGCCCTCAGAATAATACGATCAACTTGGTAGAGAATGAAGTGGAACACTTGATGTCTTCCAGAATGGAGAGCTGATGGAGATTTCTATACACTGGATTATGCTAGAGTTGATGTGGTTATGAGGTAGGGTCGTGAGGGTACATTGCTGGTCCTGCAAGCAGAAAGAAACTGTTTTGGTGGTTTTTATTAAAAGGATAGAAGAAATAGCTTCATTCCAGTTTCCAGGAAGTGGATTGATTTGCTCCAACAATGAAACTACATCTGTAACTGCAGCTGTAATTGGAATCATGTGTGATTATGCTTTCAGCAATTCACTGTCATTCCCTAAGACCCATATGTACTCTGCACTAGCCAGATAGATGAGTTGAATGCTGATGTTGGACTCACCACCCTTTATCATCTTTCACAGAGGCACTAATCTCTGCAATCTCTCGAGGAATGTGGCTTTACTTTTAATTTACTATTTGGGTAGATCAGAGTTTTGGTGACTTCCACTTACTTTTTTTTCCTGTTTTCTTCTGTTAGCTCCTCATTCCATGGGTCAGGTAACTAATATGGGCATTGTGCCAGTTTCTGCCTTTGTCTTTGATAACAGCGCATTCCGAAGTGGGAAAACAACCATGTGGGTTCACCTCGGGCCCACTGGAGCTAGACCTTAACCAAAGCTTTCTTGTATAAGCTCCTCCCCTAACTAGGAATCACAGTAGCATATTAGCTCTCCAGGAATTACAGTCAGTTCCAATCCAGTGTCCAGTTATCTGAGGTATGTGTAACTCTCCTTCCCCAGTACACGGTCACCCTGCTAAATGGCTGCATGTTTCTTGGAGGAAGGCTAGGAGATAGATTTGCAATATCATCTTTTGAGGCAGGATTGCTCGGTTTCCTAAAGGGGATCCACTGGCACTGGGTCTGTGAACAAACAGACCTTGGTTGAGGGCTGAGATGTCTTTTGTATAGATTTAACTTCTACTTCTGTTAATCAGACCCAGAACTTTTCTACTTATATGAGTCGAGTAACATTCAAGTAGAGTGCCTGTCTGTTTTAGTCCCAGGAATACTGTGATCAGTAGCCAATGCCAGTGATCTCTGTGGGTAAAACCATTTTGTTTATTACTTCGAATCCACTGCCCGATGTGATAACCATATCCATTTTGTCACTGCAAGTTGAGGCGACCACTTGACCTTGTCACTTGAGATTCCAGGATCTTCACTGAACCCAGCTTGGTGGCATCATTTTCCACTGTTATCCATGGCTCTCCAGCTACTGCGCCTAGATGTGCACCAGGCTACAGAGCTCATCAAGTATGCTCAGCCCTTCACCCACCCCCCCAGTACATTTCTTAAACCTTGGTAAAGGAGGTATTTTTTGAACTCTTCCTGGGGACATAGTGGGTGGGTGAGGAGGACTTACATAATAAATACTCTCCGTATGTGAGGGAAGTTATAACCCTTTTTTTTTTTTTAAACTCCAGGATGGGGACCAATGTTTGCAAGACAATGAAGAGGTTATGATCTCAGTAAATAAGATGAGTTTAATATATGGAATGTAGTCTAAGCTTGTAAAATATAACTGCCAACAAAATGTTTATATTCAGTGCTTTTAGAATGAAAAAGGGATTTTCTTAGTCATAATTGTATTAAATATTTAGATTTTCTCAGGTGAAAAACCCATTTGAATGTTATTTTCTGTGTTTTATGACATGGTTAAAAATCAGTATTAAACAACAGGGTTTTGTTTTCATTTTTTCTATTCTGAGGATGAATATGACTATTCATGTTCTGTAGTAGATATCTTTTTTAAAAGTGTTTTATATTCTGTCCATTTATTTTTTTTTAAATAATTTTATTTATTTATTTATTTTTGGCGTTGTTGGGTCTTCATTGCTGCACAGGCTGTTTTCTGATTGCAGCGAGAAGGGGTTACTCTCTAGGTTACTTTCTAGTACTCTCTCTTCTCACCACTACTGTCGAGTGGTACATGGGCTTCTCATTGCAGGGGCTTCTCTTGTAGAGCTTGGGCTCTAGGGTGTGTGGGTTTAAGTAGTTGTGGTGTGTGGGCTCAGTAGTTGTGGATTGTGGGCTCTAGGACACAGGCTCAATAGTTGTGGTATATGGGCTTGGTTGTTCCGTGGTATGTGGGATCTTCCTGGATCAGGGATCAAACTTGTGTCTCATGCATTGACAGGCAGATTCTTTACCACTGAGCCACCTAGGAAGGCTTGTCCATTATTTCTTAATAATTGAGGTCTTGCAGGATACTGAAGTAGATAGAATGGTTGACAAGGTGGAGGAAATAGACTCACCTCAGTCATTATAATTTACTGTTTCTTCTGTGGAACTGTAGGTTACTGAGATGATAGATAATACCATCCTGAAAAACAGTGGTTTATTTGAGTCATGTAAAAATATTTAGTTTTTCAGATTGTTCAAAAGGGAACATTTAAATGGAAGGTTTAGACCCTTTCTTTCCATCTCACTCCCTTCTGTGGGCTACTAATTCAAGGCAAAGCTTTTTCAAGGTGAACCCGGGCTTGACCTTGGAGAAGAAAAGGGCAACCCACTCCACTGTTCTTGCCTGGAGTATCCCATGGACAGAGGAGCCTGGCAGGCTACAGTTCATGGGGTTACAAAGAGTCAGACACGACTGAGCACCCAGACTTGAAACCTACTTAAAAGTGAGAAAGAGACTGAGACAGGCAGCAGTGATGTGAAAGTACAGGCTGGCACCCGTGTAAAGAGACATATGTGGACAGGGACAAGGACAGAGGAACTAAGATTTTGAGCTGGCATAACGGAGAAGGCAATGGCACCCCACCCCAGTACTCTTGCCTGGAGAATCCCATGGGTGGAGAAGCCTGGTAGGCTGCAGTCCATGGAGTCGCTAAGAGTGGGACATGACTGAGCGACTTCACTTTCACTTTTCACTTTCATGCATTGGAGAAGGAAATGGCAACCCACTCCAGTGTTCTTGCCTGGAGAATCCCAGGGACGGGGGAGCCGGGTGGGCTGCCGTCTATGGGGTCGCACAGAGTCAGATACGGCTGAAGCGACTTAGCAGCAGCAGTGATGCTGTAAATGGTCGGGACACATGCTGTTCTTCATTTGCACTTTGACCTTTGAAAAACCATTTATGACTATTGTTAAAATTGTACTTTGCTTACTTATTTATTACTGTTCTTTATCTGTGAGTTTTTAGTCCTTTCACTGATAGGATAGTTTAATAGTTTATTGTTTGGGGTGCTAATAGTGCAGTGATTAGGACGTTGTTAGGTTGAATCACATTTTAGTCAGTAAGCTCCTGGGTCCTTTCTTTTTGCTTGTGAACACTTTGTCGTGTTAAGGTACCAGTAAGTACTTCTTTTTATAATGAAGGTGGCCGGGACACAAAGCATACTTTTCACCTCATTTGAACTTTATTGTGAAAGCATTTTCAGGCAGAGAGACTTTATTGTATATAGAATATAAGATTTGCATGGGTCAGTAAGGAGAGGGCATTTTGTCCCCTTATCCCTCAACAACCATATTATGGTGATTTTTATTCTGGATTTCTAAGAGCAGGTTTTCTCCCTTATTGTATAAGCTAACAGATTTCCCGGGTGTCCTTGAATGATTTATTCATGGCCTACTTGTGTAGTAGCAAAAGAAAAGAATTATACATTACATTTTTTTTTAATCTTGCGCAAGAGAGCAATTTAAAAAAAATATATTTGGTAAGACCTCTAATAAAATTTTTAATGAGTTGTCTCTCCAACTCATAGTCATTATGAAGAGTACTGTCTCCTTCATTTTCATGGCTGAGGGCACTGTCTTCTTTTTTTTCCCCTCTCGCAGGGATATGTGTTGTTTCCATATTACTTTTGGTTTTTCAGTTAATTATTCTTCTTCTCTTTAAGAAAATTTAATGTGTACCCCTACTTCAGATACTGTTTACATTATACTTTGGTGAATGTAATGTTTTTTAATAATATTTTGTTCAAAATTAAAATAATAATTATCATTAATACTCTGAGGTAAATAAAATTGTTCTGTTATTAACCAAAGACTTTCCCCCCTTTACTCATTGTTTCTTTCCTTTGTTACTACCTTCTTCCCTCCTCTCCCTAAAGTTCCAGCAACTGAATACCTGAGGAATGGATAAATGAGCTTATGTAATCTCATCTCTTCTTTTTAGATGGTAAATCCCGTAAGAACAGACTCCACCACTCTTGTTCACCTCCATTTGCCTAAAGTCTAGGATTAGTACACAGTAGGAATACATTCATGCGTTAAATTAGTTGAATGAATGGATCAATGAACAGTAAAAAAGTTATGAATGCTTCTTACCTATATTAATATTTAGATTGTAAAATATGAGAGGGAGAATTATTATACTTTTAGTATGTTTTAAAATTTGCAACTTATTTTTTTTACAGTTTATGAGTAATACAATAAGCAGACAGTTTAAAGTAGTTTTTGAAACTAAACTTTTGATGATTTGGATTAATATTTTAAACTGCATTTAACCATGTGACCTTGATTAACTCAACTAACTTATGTCCTAGCTAAATTAAAATAGTTTGAGGGCATAATGTGGAAATACTCACATTTTTACAGTGGGTATTGGTTTTAAGAGTTTTAATTGAAACATGATGTGGGCCTATGTAGATAGTACTAGTATTTTTATAATTTATTTCAAATTGTAACTTGAGAATTTTAAGGATTGAAGAATATCATTTCTAAGCATAACAGAAAATTATGTGCCTTGGGTTCAGAAATTATTGTTTGAGAAAAATAGGCTTGACTGATCAGAAACACAGGGACCAAAGTAAGTATATTTAACTCTCCCAAACTGTGTTTAGTATAGACTGTTTATTTAATTGTTGGATGACAGGTATGTACAAATACGATAGTTCCTTTGGAAATGGGAAAAAAAAAAGAATAAAAGATCTTACTACAAACTACAGGGTGGACTTAGGTACAAAGTAGCCATAAATTTGTACTTGATATATTATGAACTTAATTTGACCACGTGTTTAGCAATCGATGAATACTTGGCTATACAGCAGTGTACTTAGAATAATAAGAGTCTACTCATGTATCATGATGTCTTTTCAGCTAACTGTTGTCTCTTTGTGACTTTAATGGCATATTTTCATTCTATATTCTTCTGTAGGCATCCACAAGGACAAAGATAAACCTCCCAGCTTCTCTGTTGTCCTTGAGACTTTGAGACGTACCTTGACAGATTACCAGAACAAGCTGGAAGATGCATCTAATGAGGTAACACTTGCACTGTTTGGCTCCACACACATAGCCTTCGGCCTGCAGCAGTACGTATTACTTGCTTGTTACAAAGGTCAAAAGTATTGCGAATGTTGATTTGACAGCCTCACATATAAAAAAATAATAAGTTGTCTGTCACTGTTTTCTCTGTGAGTGTGGCCTAAAGTCAGGTCTCACTTGTGCTTTGGTAACTCTTCTGTCACTCTGCTGTTTTCAGAGTTCTAAAGACTGTCACTTCTTGGTCTTCATAATTTATTGTCTAATTTAATAAAAAAAGCTGTGCAATCAGTTAATATTTAAATGTTAATGTGTTTTCATGAGATTTGGAATAGGTAGTGGACATTTAGGGCTTGTCAATATTTTGGCTTAAGACTTCTACAAATTGTAGCGATCTTACTGAAAAAGAAAGAAATTAGTTTGCATCCTCTAAAGGGAGTGACTGTTAGAAGTTTTTTAAAAACAAATATCTGCTTGATGTAGCCTGGAGGTTTTGGTTTCCTGATTGAAAAAACTCATGCTTTATTTATCTTCTCTCTTTTTTTTTATGTTTCTTTAAAATTTATTTATTTTAATTGGAGGCTAATTACATTACAGTATTGTACTGTTTTTTGCCATACATTGACATGAATTAGCCATAGGTGTACATGTTATCTTCTCTTTTGTATTGTTTAATTTGTGGAATGATAATTTTCTTGGGTATTAAAATGTTTTATGCACTTGTGCTTTAAAAGTTGAAGAGTTTATTTAGTTACATCTTATCAAATTAGAAAATATGAAATAACTACATTAAACACAGTTAGTAAAACAACAATTTTTCTAACTGAAGACAAGTTACAAAACACGTAATTTAGTATTTATCCCTCTGTGTTTATCTCTTTGTTTCATGTAATACAAAGGCCATGAAACCCTTATATTTCCCATTTCAAAAGAGCCATATTTTACTTTAGTTTGCTAAGGTGAAGAAAGAAGGAAAAGTGAGTTTTCTTAATGCCTTCTAAAGAAAATGACCACCGGAATAATTAAATTTCTATAAAGAGCAAACATTGCCGTCTTTCCCAGTGAGACAAGACAACCTGTATTGTTAGTAGTTTATGCACCTCTTCTGAGGCCTGGGTCTGGAAGCTGCAGGGTAAGTAGGAACATATTACCCACAGCGAATTGTTATTTGGGAGGATGAATGTCACATGATCTTCAGCACAGTTGAAAAGTCGACTCAGCAGGCTTTGGCTTAGTAACGCGCTTTGTTGTGAACCAGTGCCAGAGACAGCAGTGGGGAGACCAAGGGGGTGGCTGCAAAGAAAGCAAAAAGAGCAGTCTGACAGAAAGAAGAATGAACTGTCAAAGAAAATAAATCACAAGCAGAGCAGGACCAACTGATGACCTGCCACAAGCCTTCCCAGTAGGACTGCATGTGACTGACCCTGAGGTTGTCATATGGAGTGAGAGACCCGTGGATATCCTCACGATGTAGAAAGAACAGGCTTCTGCTCTGTCCTTTTTTCTTTCTGTATAGATGCCATTCCTTCTGGCATTTTGGTCCTGTAGGATTTTAAAAATAAAGTTGTATTTGTTTACAGTAAGAATGAAATCCTTTATCCAGATAGCTGGTAAAAACACAACAATATCACTGACATTTTAAGCTTGAATGCTTGCTTTTCTTTTTAGCACGTGAACTAGTGACAGAAGTTACATAATTAACCAAAAGAAATACATTTTTAAGACTGCATTACTATCAAAAATTTGTATTTGATAATTGCATAAAAATGTAAAGATTAGCTCTTGAGTTATCCACCCTTGGAAGATATTTTAAAAGTTACTTACATTTTTTTTTTTTTTTTCCATCAGCTAAGCAACATGAATAATGCTAAGGAAAAGGCATCTAATGAACTTGACTCTACCAAACAGAAGATAGAATCTCACACTAAAAATATAAAGGTATTATAACTTAGAATAACTTTTTCCTGTTGTTTAAGAAACTAATATAATTATCTAGGGGATATTTTTAAGGAGAGCTATACGAAAATATATCTTCCTATTTTTTATTAAGTATGTTTAGATACCACTGAAAATTTTTTTTATTGTTGATCAAAATAAGAATGATTTTTCATTGAAAAAACTTTATTGGAAATTGTTTTGGTTCAAGGAAAAATTCATTTCCCAGATTTAATGATAGTACCATAGATTCAAATATTGTTTTAAGATTTGATATCCAACCTTAGCTACACAGTCAACATATTTTATGTAAGCATATCAGTGCTTGGAGTCAGTTTTCATAATTTTGGAGTGGAGTCATTGTTTTAAGTACATCATGCCTAGTAGTGGGCTGAGACCACACCCAGCTAAGGTCCAGGACAACAGTTTATTTTCTGTGCTGCTTTTATGTACTACGTCTTTGAAAAATTATACTAAGGCAGCTCTCAGAGTTGGAATTTTTTGGTGTCAGTTCACGTTGTTTGTCATGGATGTACTTGAATGAAATCTGTTAAGGGCAAGGACTGAAAAGTGAAGCAGAATTTTATGTCATGTATTTGAGATTTCTACTGGTATTTGAAATATTGGGAAGTAAATGTTCTTATGGTAAATGTAGATTTATATTTTAAATGTTATTTTAAAGTTTTTGAGCTACCAGTTTTTTTTTTTTTTAAATAATGAGCTGAAAGGAAAACTCTTGTAAAGAGCTTCTAGGAATAGGTTATTTGATTAACATTTTATATTTAAGTGTTATAATCTTCCCACCATCTTTTTGTTTGGTGTCTCCAACAGGACCTTCAGGATAAGCTGGCAGATGTCAGTAAAGAGTTAAGTCATTTACGCACTAAATGTGCAGACAGAGAGGCTCTAATAAACACTTTGAAAGTGGAACTGCAGAATGTGCTGCACTGTTGGGAGAAAGAAAAGGCGCGAGCAGCCCAGTCTGAGACTGAACTTCAGAAGCTTTCCCAGGCTTTCCATAAGGACACTGAGGTATTACCTGAGACAAGAGGACTGTCAGGAAGGCCTCGCACTAATCTCACTTTTAGAAATTTACTTCTATCAAGTGGGTCTTTTTACTCTTATTTAATTCAAAAAATTCTTCTCAGCTGTTTTGAAGCGTTCATGCCAGCTGCAAAACCAGCCATTCCATTACTCTTGTATGATACTATTTTGTGAGAGAAATAAAGTAGTTTAACTGTTTTATCATTTGTACAAATTATTTTCTCTATTAAAACATAACTATTTCAAGCAGCTATGCTCCTGACAGTTTTGTTTGTCAGTGACAAAATAATTTTTTTATTTCAGTAGTTTAGTAGCCTGACATGGTAGAAAGAATCTTTTTTGTAACCTGAAAGAACTGACTTGGATAGAGGTACTTAGGTTTACAAACTGTGAATATAGACAAGCCACATGGTTTGGTCTCTCCACATCTTTGCTTTCTTATTTGCAAAACAGGAATAATATCTACTTTAATAGACAGTTGCCTTATTTTTTATAATTGTAAGATATTAATCAAAACTTAGAAAAATACAAGTCTCACACAGTTAAAAAGTTTATTTGGATGTCCTTGGGGGTTGCCTATCCATGTTAATTTATTAATGACTTCTTAAAATATTATGACAGACTCTTCCATACTGTATGAGCCTGTGTGAGTAGAATTGTAATCTCATATTTTCTTTTACCCATGGGACGTAGAGCTAGTCTAGCTAGCGTGGAGCTGGTTTATCTGAGTCGTCTTGCATATTGAGTTCATTACTCGAACAAATATGAACATGAATGCCAAGAGAGTAAAAAGGAAACATTCTCCCCACTCTTCTTACAGTCTGGGATTTAAATTGCGTCCACATGAAGGGGCTGGAATTGTTCTACACATCAGATAATGATTAAAGTAAAGGAAACTAGAAGGCTGACTGTATTGTAAAGTCAGCATGTCTACAGGATTGTGGTTGGGTTCAACATGTGTGAATTGATTTTGGATCTTGAGATTCTCTTTTCACGCCAAATGGATGATTGTCATGCATGGTTCATCACAGCCCAAGCAAAAAGGACATGATGGCGACGCAATGAATTACCCTTTAGGAAGAACTCGATCACTTGGCAAAATGCGGAGAGGGAAGATTGTTAGTGCCTGAGTATTTTGTTTGGCTAGGTATATTTAATAAGATTTTTGAATGTCTCAATTTAGTTGAAAATGCAAAAGACATCTTTAATTGCTTAAAAAATAAAAATACATAGCATTGTTATAAAGATTCTTCTTATATCTTAATTCAAGTTGTGGATATAGCTACATATTCAAATTTTTTGGGGGGGTTTAAATTGTTATATTTGGAAAAAATCTAAGATGACATAGAGAGAGAATGAAAGATATGTATTTATATATATATTGGAAACTTTCACCACAGCTTCTAACTACAAAACTTTTACATATGCTACATTCAGTTCTTATCTGGAAGATGAGAATTCCTATTTTTTAAATAGAAATTTAAAATTTCTTTTAAAGGTTTTCCCATTGGTCTGTTAGAAAACCTTGAGAGAACTTATTTTATCTACCTAAAATTCTCATTTTGTAGCTTTTCACAATTACCTTGTCTTGAGTTCCATTCTTTGACTTTAAGGATAAAAATGTTTTATAACGAGAGCAATTTGGCATTTTAGTAAGTAAACTCCCTTTTTGTGTGCAAGATGGAAATCAGCTTTTTAATGAATTCTATAGTATAGTGTTTCTAGGTCATTAAACAATGGATGGTTTAGCTACAACAGTAGCAATATAATTTGAAAGAATTTTTTACATATTTTTAATTGAACAATTTTAAATTATGTCTTGGGCAGCTATGTCTTTTTTTTTTTTTGGACTGCTAAGTTTGTGATATTTAAACACCTATAAATACCCAGTTTGCCAAGTCCGATATAAACTTCTAAGTGGGGGAAAAATAATGAGCCTGTCTTCCATCTCTTTCATATCACTGTCTGCTTTGCCTAAGGGGCTTAGGATAGATTTCCTATAAGTGGTAAGTAAACCAGAATCTCTGGAGGAGGAGGAAAGCTGAGTAATTGTGTGCATATAAAGTGCAGATATTGGTATAACTTTTTCTTTAACAGTGTTGGGTACACTTTTTATTTTGGTTTTTTGACTTAACTCTTTTTTGGCAAATGTAAATATAAAATTATGGAATTACCATGTTAACTTGTAGTTAGAAGAGCTGAGAAGCATCTAGTCCAGATACCTCATGTTAAAACCAAGGAAGGTGAAGCCTGAACAGACACTGACTCAATCGTGTCCTCAGTTGTAGCAGAGCTGGCCTCAGAACCCAGGTCTTTTGGCTTCTACACTTGAGATTTTTTACTAAGTGTAAGCAATTGTCAGTTTCTATCTGATGTTTAACTTTGAATGTTAAAAAAAGTCCCCCAGGTGACCATATTGCCATACTTGAGTATTTTAATTCCTTTCTAGGATTTTTGACATAAATTCTTCACCATGTGAATTATGTGTTTTACTTCTTACCAGTGTTTATATACTGGAATTAATTTTTTTTTTTTTTCTCACAGGAGAAGCTAACCTTCCTTCATACCTTGTATCAGCACTTGATAGCAGGCTCTGTGCTCATAAAACAACCAGAAGGCATGCTGGATAAATTCTCTTGGTCTGAGCTTTGTGCAGTCTTGCAGGAGAATGTTGAAGACCTGATCGTAGACCTCAACAGGGCTAATGAGAAGGTAACTGTCCTCAGGCACCAGATTCCTCTATTAAATTCAGTGACATTTGTCCACATCACAGTATCATTAAGAAGGGCTGACATTCATCTTATTTCAAAAAGAATTTGGGTGTTAATAATTCAATACCATTAATTATGGCTTGTCTACAACTCAGTTTGATGCCATTGCTGTGGGCATGTAAATGTGACTGAAGTCTGTATGAAGTCTCTGAGCTCCACTTTCTGTGCAGGACATGCTAATACTACTAGCCAGTGTTAGCCACAGGGACCTAATTAAAAGAAAATAAATTAATCTTACTGATGAAGCAATTCAAAGAACTTAGTCATTTACATTAATAAACCAACTCTTTATGTTAGCATAAAATAGAAACAAGATACAGTTATTCAAAAACATGATCCTAAAATTCTTTGCTCAGGAAATAATGAGATGTTACTTTAAAAGCACTTAAAATTTAAAAATTATGTTTATGACATTTCTTGTAATAGAACACACTGTATATTACAAAACCCATTCAGTGTTTTAGAAAGTAAGAAGGACATATTGTAGGAGAAAACTGGACTTTTATCATCCTTTTAACATTCAGTCTTTCAAAAAAAAAGGAATTCAGTCTTTCAAAAAAAAATTTTAAAGCTTCTTTTGGTTATTGAGAATTAAAGTGGCTTAGCAGTCCAATGTATTTCTTCGTTAAAGGTGTTGATTCTTATCCTGCATCTGTTGAACTAGTTAGAACTATATTTATATGATCTAGTTTCTAGGTCTTAGTTGCAGTGACATTTACCCTTAAGGGACACAGAGAGGAAAATTGTTCCCTAAAATTTTTTTATTTTAATCTGTTGAAGTAATGAAACAGCATCTTGGCCCAGTTTTAGAGTGAGAGCATTTTTATCTTGGTCTGATTGGCAAACAATCACAGGCACTGAGAAGTAGGACTGAGGAAATAAGGAAATAAATTGTGATAAGTGGAGATACTGTCCTTAGCTGTGAATGTGTATGTAACAGATTTCCAAATTACCGGTAATTAAAATGAGTACATGTTTTAGCTCTCTGATATGGTTTTGTATTTTAATAGTTTTTCATAATTTCAAAACATTGTTAAATGTCATACATGTTAGATGATGCAGATTTGCTTTCCAGTCTTTTGAATGTGAAATAAAAAATGATTGGAACATCCTGTTTTATTGTATGTAAAATGTTTGTAGATTTGTAAATCTCATTTAAATACTTCCTTTTCCACTGAAATATCTGAACAGCTTGAGGTTTGGTTCTAGAGGTAAAAATATTCTTCTTAATTTTCTCAGTAAAATTAATTATAGAATAAGTAACTTTGTTAGTTATTGGGGCTTCCCAGGTGGCATAGTGGTAAAGAATCCACCTGCCAATGCAGGAGGCTTGAGTTTGATCCCTGGGTTAGGAAGATCCCCTGGAATAGGAAATGGCAACCGGTTTCAGTATTCTTGCCTGGAAAATGCCATGGACAGAGGAGCCTGGTGGACTGCACCCATGGGGTCACAGAGAGTCAGACACGACTGAGTGACTGAGCACACCACATGCAATTTTGTCAGAGAAAAAGATGTCATCTATACATGTAAATGAAACATTTTCTGCTAAAATATAGTTTTGTTCTACTAACTCCTGTTTCTTCATTTATTTTTCATTTTAGCTTAAAATTTTTCTATGATCTTAAGTAGAAAAGTCTCGAATAGCGTTTGGGGGAGATGATACAAAGAACACATTGGTGAGCATATCTTGTTCTGTATTGCATTTCACCGTTTAGATAAGTCATCTAGAGTATATCTGTAAAAACANATTTTAAATTATGTCTTGGGCAGCTATGTCTTTTTTTTTTTTTGGACTGCTAAGTTTGTGATATTTAAACACCTATAAATACCCAGTTTGCCAAGTCCGATATAAACTTCTAAGTGGGGGAAAAATAATGAGCCTGTCTTCCATCTCTTTCATATCACTGTCTGCTTTGCCTAAGGGGCTTAGGATAGATTTCCTATAAGTGGTAAGTAAACCAGAATCTCTGGAGGAGGAGGAAAGCTGAGTAATTGTGTGCATATAAAGTGCAGATATTGGTATAACTTTTTCTTTAACAGTGTTGGGTACACTTTTTATTTTGGTTTTTTGACTTAACTCTTTTTTGGCAAATGTAAATATAAAATTATGGAATTACCATGTTAACTTGTAGTTAGAAGAGCTGAGAAGCATCTAGTCCAGATACCTCATGTTAAAACCAAGGAAGGTGAAGCCTGAACAGACACTGACTCAATCGTGTCCTCAGTTGTAGCAGAGCTGACCTCAGAACCCAGGTCTTTTGGCTTCTACACTTGAGATTTTTTACTAAGTGTAAGCAATTGTCAGTTTCTATCTGATGTTTAACTTTGAATGTTAAAAAAAGTCCCCCAGGTGACCATATTGCCATACTTGAGTATTTTAATTCCTTTCTAGGATTTTTGACATAAATTCTTCACCATGTGAATTATGTGTTTTATTTCTTACCAGTGTTTATATACTGGAATTAATTTTTTTTTTTTTTCTCACAGGAGAAGCTAACCTTCCTTCATACCTTGTATCAGCACTTGATAGCAGGCTCTGTGCTCATAAAACAACCAGAAGGCATGCTGGATAAATTCTCTTGGTCTGAGCTTTGTGCAGTCTTGCAGGAGAATGTTGATGCCCTGATCGTAGACCTCAACAGGGCTAATGAGAAGGTAACTGTCCTCAGGCACCAGATTCCTCTATTAAATTCAGTGACATTTGTCCACATCACAGTATCATTAAGAAGGGCTGACATTCATCTTATTTCAAAAAGAATTTGGGTGTTAATAATTCAATACCATTAATTATGGCTTGTCTACAACTCAGTTTGATGCCATTGCTGTGGGCATGTAAATGTGACTGAAGTCTGTATGAAGTCTCTGAGCTCCACTTTCTGTGCAGGACATGCTAATACTACTAGCCAGTGTTAGCCACAGGGACCTAATTAAAAGAAAATAAATTAATCTTACTGATGAAGCAATTCAAAGAACTTAGTCATTTACATTAATAAACCAACTCTTTATGTTAGCATAAAATAGAAACAAGATACAGTTATTCAAAAACATGATCCTAAAATTCTTTGCTCAGGAAATAATGAGATGTTACTTTAAAAGCACTTAAAATTTAAAAATTATGTTTATGACATTTCTTGTAATAGAACAAACTGTATATTACAAAACCCATTCAGTGTTTTAGAAAGTAAGAAGGACATATTGTAGGAGAAAACTGGACTTTTATCATCCTTTTAACATTCAGTCTTTCAAAAAAAAAGGAATTCAGTCTTTCAAAAAAAAATTTTAAAGCTTCTTTTGGTTATTGAGAATTAAAGTGGCTTAGCAGTCCAATGTATTTCTTCGTTAAAGGTGTTGATTCTTATCCTGCATCTGTTGAACTAGTTAGAACTATATTTATATGATCTAGTTTCTAGGTCTTAGTTGCAGTGACATTTACCCTTAAGGGACACAGAGAGGAAAATTGTTCCCTAAAATTTTTTTATTTTAATCTGTTGAAGTAATGAAACAGCATCTTGGCCCAGTTTTAGAGTGAGAGCATTTTTATCTTGGTCTGATTGGCAAACAATCACAGGCACTGAGAAGTAGGACTGAGGAAATAAGGAAATAAATTGTGATAAGTGGAGATACTGTCCTTAGCTGTGAATGTGTATGTAACAGATTTCCAAATTACCGGTAATTAAAATGAGTACATGTTTTAGCTCTCTGATATGGTTTTGTATTTTAATAGTTTTTCATAATTTCAAAACATTGTTAAATGTCATACATGTTAGATGATGCAGATTTGCTTTCCAGTCTTTTGAATGTGAAATAAAAAATGATTGGAACATCCTGCTTTATTGTATGTAAAATGTTTGTAGATTTGTAAATCTCATTTAAATACTTCCTTTTCCACTGAAATATCTGAACAGCTTGAGGTTTGGTTCTAGAGGTAAAAATATTCTTCTTAATTTTCTCAGTAAAATTAATTATAGAATAAGTAACTTTGTTAGTTATTGGGGCTTCCCAGGTGGCATAGTGGTAAAGAATCCACCTGCCAATGCAGGAGGCTTGAGTTTGATCCCTGGGTTAGGAAGATCCCCTGGAATAGGAAATGGCAACCGGTTTCAGTATTCTTGCCTGGAAAATGCCATGGACAGAGGAGCCTGGTGGACTGCACCCATGGGGTCACAGAGAGTCAGACACGACTGAGTGACTGAGCACACCACATGCAATTTTGTCAGAGAAAAAGATGTCATCTATACATGTAAATGAAACATTTTCTGCTAAAATATAGTTTTGTTCTACTAACTCCTGTTTCTTCATTTATTTTTCATTTTAGCTTAAAATTTTTCTATGATCTTAAGTAGAAAAGTCTCGAATAGCGTTTGGGGGAGATGATACAAAGAACACATTGGTGAGCATATCTTGTTCTGTATTGCATTTCACCGTTTAGATAAGTCATCTAGAGTATATCTGTAAAAACAAGTCTGATACGATGAAAGAGCTTCAGCAAACCCAGGAAGACACGTTTAACAAAGTGGCAGAGCAGATCAAAGCCCAGGAGAGCTGCTGGCACAAACAAAAGAAGGAACTGGAGCTGCAGTACTCTGAACTCCTCCTGGAGGTACAGAAGAGGGCACAGGTATGCTACTGCCACAAAGAGCTTTAAAAATGGGATGCTCGATCTTTTACTTTCAAGTGTTTTCTTTTAATACCCAATACCAAGTCAGTTAAAGCTTTGGAGAACCACACAGAACTTGCTTGTTTGGGTTACATGTACATGTGATTGTGCAAAGACACCTACACAAATGGGCATATATGGATGTGCATGCACTCAGGTGGGTTAAGGATTGTCTTACTTAGGTTTGAAAGTAGATGGGTTTCTGGTTAAAAATGCACAAATCAATTAAATACTAAAATTGTATTTCCTTCATTTTAAAAATAAAGGTTAAGAAATTTTGGTAAAATATTATCAGTTTTAGTGTAGATATACTTTGATCCAGTTTATTCCATTTGTGGAGATTTCTATTAATATGTGAACCAGCATTTTAATTCATTTGGGGTTGAAATTTGCTGTAGTTCCTAATGTTGAAGAATTTGAATTATAGATCCAATGGCACACCTATTGGTTGTGAGAGGTAATACGTCCTCTGTGTTGGATTCAATTGAGAACAGAAGTTATGTGTAGTTAGCAAAATCATATTTTTTTCTTATACAAGATATTATCAACATTCTTTATATTGCTAACTCTCATTCGTGCCCAATCAGAAATAACAATGACAGTCTATATTTTTTTGTATAGACTTCTCATAGTTGATTCAGTTTTAACCTCTTCATTTGATCTACTCATTCTTATATTGTCAAGTCTAATTAAAAAAAGAAACCACATTTTAAAAATTTGCCAATAAACAGTTTCCAGTTGCTTAAAATAAGACCAGTCTGTTTTCCCAAGCATTTAAGCCCCATATGAAGGTAAGCTTTTCTCTGTGAATTTGAATGAATTCATACACTCTCTAAAACTGGCCTTTTGTTCACTACAGGCAGGATGCCATGTGATATCTTCTGCATTTTCTACCACTGAAGAGACCTAAATAAATTTTTTAGAGATAATATTGACATGCAGTGAACAGATTTTAAGTATATAGTATGATATTTTGATCAGGGTATGCACCCATGTACCCATCGCCCCATTTAAGACTTAAACATTTTCATTACCTCAGAAAGTTCTCTTGTGCTCTCTTCTGGTCAGTTTCCACTCCCCACAGGCACCCATTGTTCTGATGTTCTGATACCTATCATCATAGATTATTTTCCTTTGTTCTAGAATCATTTGGTGTGTAGTCTTCGGTGGGTTGGCTTATTTCCCTCAACATATATTTTTTTAATATTCATGCTTGTTGTATTTATCAGTTGTTCATTCTTTTTTATAGTTGAGTAGTATTCCACTTTGTAATTATACCACAATTTGATAGATTGTGAATTGATGGATATTTGTCTTTTTTTCCAGCTTTTGGCAATTGTAAACAAAATTGCTGCAAACATTATTGTTTACCTGTTTTATTGATATATGTTTTCATTTTGTAGTTAAGAGTGTAGTTTAACTACACTAGTTTACAAGACAGATATATGTTTACAAAAAAAAACTCTCAGATGTTTTTTCCAAAATGGTTCTATCACTTTATATTTCTGCCATCAATTTGTGAGAATTTTCACTGTTCTGTATCCTCTGCAAAGTTTGTCACTGTCAGTCTTCTAGATTCTAGCCATTCTAGTTGTTTTAAAATGGGATTTCATTGTGATTTTCACATTTTCTTGGTGACTGTGATGTTGAGCACTTTTTATGTTCTTATTGTCATTTACATATTTTCTTTTGTGAAGTGTCTCTTCAGATGTTTGTACATTAAAAGTTTGGGTTGTTTGTGTTTTTAGTATTGATTTTCAGAAGTTCTTTATACATTCTGGATATAATTCTTTATCATACCTATGTATCCCAGATATTGTCTTTCAGTATGTCACTTGCCTTTTTATTTTTTAGTATTTATTTTGATGATCACAAGTGAAGTTCAACTTATAAATCTTTTTTTTTTTCTTTTGAGTACTTTTATGTGGTAAGCAATCTCTCTATAGCGCAAGATTCTGAAGATGATATATCATTTCTTCTACAGGTTTTATAGTTTTAACTTTTGGTCTAGGTCTGTGATCCATCTCAAGTTAATTTTTGTGTGTGATGTTAAGGTGGAGGCTGAGGTTCATTTTCTCTCTGCACTTGTTGTTCCCACACCATGAATTCAAGACTTTACTTTTCCTGGTTTAGTATCCCTAGTCCCTTTGAGAAAAAACAACTGACTATATATGGGAACTGCAGGGTTGCAGCCCTACAGTTCTGCCTTTTCCAGAATATTATATAAATTGTATTTATTTATTTATTTATTGGCTGTGCTGGGTCTTTGTTGCTGCACAGGCTTTTTCTCTAGTTGCAGAGAGTGAGGGCTTGTGTCTAGTTGTGGGTGTGAGCTTCTCATTGCAGTGGCTTCTCTTGTTGCGAAGCACTGGCTCTAGAGCCCGTGGGCTTCAGTGGTTTTGGCACAATAGAGCTCAGTAGTTGCGGTTCCTGAGCTCAGGAGCACAAGCTCAGTGGTTGTGGTGTACGGGGTAATTACTCTGTGGCATGTGGAAACTTCAGACCAGGGATTGAACCTGAGTCTCCTACTTTGGCAGGCAGATTCTTATCCACTTGAGCTATCCGGGAAGCCTCAGTATCTTATATAAGTGAAATCATACAGTATGTAGCATTTTAGGTGTTTCTTCACTCAACAAAGTATGTTTGGGAATTATTCACATTGTTGGTTGTATTGGTAGCTCCCCCCTTTTCATTGCTGAGTAATATTCCATTGTATGGATGTAGCACTGTTTATCTAGGTACTTCTGATGGCCCTTTGGGGTTTTTTGTTTTTTTTTTTTTACAATTATGATTAAACATGCTTCTAACATTCATGGGTAGGTGTTTGTGGATCATTCAGTTCAGTTCAGTCTCTGAGTTGTGTTTGAGTCTTTGCAACCCTGTGGACTTCAGCATGCTAGGCTTCCCTGTCCATCACCAACTCCCGGAGCCTACTCAAACTCATGTCCATGGAGTCAGTGATGCCATCCAACCATCTCATCCTCTGTCGTC